>PVHX01008905.1:0-80040 GCA_004024805.1 Geosciurus inauris
CACTGTGAAGCAGCTGTCCCCAACAAGCTCCAGGAAAATATGGACAAAGAAGCAAAGGAAATCTGAAAAAAGATGAGCAAATTGAGAACATCAACAAAGTGAAAGGATAAAAAGGAACCACACAGAAATTTGTGAGTTGATGAGTTCAATGAACTCAGAAGTTCACTGGAAATTCCACCACAGATTTGAACAGGCAGTTAACAACTCCCAAAATGTGGAACAGGAAGCATTGACATTGCTCAGTCTGCCATTCAGAAAGGAAAACAAGAATCTTACAAAAAACCTAAAATCCTTTCAGGATACCAGCCAGGGCACTACCACACATGAGAATTTCAGAAGAGGAGAAAGAAAAGAGAAAGGGCAAAAGATAATTTGAAAAAGAAATGCCCTTCACTTTCTCAAATGTGATAAACTATATGAATGTACAATTCTAAGATGCTGAACAAACTTCAGGTATCATCAACTGGAGCAGACTCACACTGAGGCACATTGTAACCAATCTGCCAAAGCTAAAGTCAAAGAGACAAAGCTGAAGCAGAAAGAGAGGCATGTTCACCACATATAGGAGATTCTTCTAAGGTTTTCATGCAAATTCTTAATAATGGGAACCAGAGGAATTAAGATGATGTATCTTAAGTGTTGAAAAAAAAGCACCAAGAATTATATACCTGCCATAACTGTCCTTCCAACATAAATGAGAAATAAACATATTTACAGACAAATAAAAACTGAGCTGGTCACTAACTCTAGTAACGTCCTGCAAGAAATGCTAAGAGGAGGCCATTAGGTTGAAATAAAAGGATACCAGATAAAAAGGCCACGTAGTACCACAAAATAAAGATCTGTTGTATCATGAGTATTTTAAACTTCCTGATGCCTCAACATCCCCATAAACAGATGTGAACATTCTCTCAGGTGACAGGTACATCATAGCAATTACCTGTTCTCAGCCACAAGTTTCCTTGTTGCTCCTTGGATTGTGATCTAGTGACATTCAGACACACTTGTGAAATCCCTCACAATGTTGGTTTGTCTGTTCTGCAGGGACCCCCAACAAGGCACTCACCAAGGGGTTTTCTCTTTAGGAACTATGTTCCTGATAAATCCTTAATGTCTTATGGCTCTCCAGGTGCTGTTGGCCTGCTTCTTAAATGGCTCATCAGTGGGATTAACTTTCCCATTGACAACACAGCAGCAACCTGGAAGGGAGTTTCTAAAGTCAGATGCAAAGTCCCTGGGGCATGGCCTCTGACTGCTCATGCCTCAGTACCTGGCTGTCCCCAGTGCCTCTACCATGTTGCACAGCTCTCTGGCCTGCTGGCTGTCTCATGCCCTGCTTTGTGCAGCTCTCTGTCACTTTTTCAGAGAGCTGCTAACACCGTCCTCCTCACAGTGCTGCTCCTGTTCAACCCCACGTATCCACACTGAGATACCAGTTCCCAGCCTGGCCCCCAGCTGCAGAATCATCCCACCACTGGAATCTGGAACACCAGACCATGGGAAGGGCTATCTACCATTGCACTGGTGTGGGGATGTGATTTGAGGAAGGACCTCTCTTGGTGGCTGTGTAGTTCCATGAGGTGCTGTGTCCCTTGCTGAGGGCTAGTGTGAGAGTCAAGGGGACAGAGGACCACAGAACAGCTGCAGGAGCCTGTCCACAGTGTCCAGCATGTGGTGGAGTGGGATTAGCGAGAGGGAATTCATTCTCTTCCCTCTTGACTTCACACGGTCCCCCTCCCAACGACACTCCTCCATGACACCCCCTCAATGTCCACGCTGCTCTGCCACAGCCCCGCCTCTGTTTCCTCCTTGCTGCTCTTTATCTCCATCTCCCAATTCCATCCATGGCTGCCATCCACAGTGATGGGTGGCTCCTTGTACAAGGAGGGCAGGGGAAGGAGCAATTTGAGCCTTCTCTCCTGTAGACTCCCAAAGAAGGAATTTGAGGTTACAAATGTCCCCTGGGCAATGCGCTTGGACTTGGAAGGGCTGCTCTCATTGATAGGCGAATAGTGTCTCCCTTGAAATTCAATGGTCACAAATAAAGAATTCAAAAGACACAATTGAGACCACAATTGCTCCTCTGGATGAGGCCCCGTGCCTCTGTGTTGTATTGCTGTGATAAAATACCTGACCACGTCGTGGAGGGGACAGGTTATTCTGGTCTCAGTTTCAGAGGTCAGTCCACTGTCAGCTGACACCAAGGCAGAATGACCATAATAGGAGGGCTTGTGGTGGACAACTGCTCAGCCCGTGGCAGTTAATCCCAGGAAGAAGAAAGAGGGGGATGTGGGGCGGTGAGAAAGAGGTGGGCAGGTGGTGGGAAGAGCAAGTGCACATGAGAATCCAGGGAAGACACAGGGCCCTCAGGGACACGCCCCTGTGACCTGCTTCCTTCAGCCAGTCCACACCTGCCTATAGTTCCCATCACATTGTGAGTCCATCTCACTCCTGTCAGAATGCCAGTCACCAAGAATACAAACCCTAGATGGTGGTGAGGATGGGGGGGAAAGGAGCTCTTGCTCACTGTTAGAGAAAATGTCAATTAGTGAACCCACTATGGAAATCAGTGTGAGGTTCCTCAAGAAACTAAAGATGGAACTTCTGCAAGATCAACCCGACCACTGTTTGGTATTTATTTAAAGAGTTTTAAAAAAAAAGTCAGTACACCATAGAGAACTGGAGAGGCACATGCATACCTATGGCTATGGTTTAGACACGAGGGGTCTCTCAAAAACTCATGTGAGACATGAGAAAGAAAAGAAAGTCTGGAGGTAAAATGATTGGGTAATGAGAGCCTTACCCTAATCAGTGTCTTCATACCCTAAAGGGATTAACTGAGTGGTGCCTGCAGGCAGGTATGGTGTGGCTGGCGGAGGTGGGTCCATGGGGGCATGCCTTTGGGGGTCTATATTTGGTCCATGAAGGGAGCTCTGTCTTTCTCTCTGCTTCTTGGTGGCCATGTCCTGGCCTGCTTTTCTCTTTTCCATACTTCTGGTATGATGTTTTGCCTCCACTCTAGCCCTGAGGAATGGAGCTTGTGTGGGCTGAAACCTCTGAAATTGTGAGCCCTCAAATTAATCTTTTCCTCCTCTAATTATTCTTGTCAGGTCTTTGGGTCATGGCAGAAAAAAAGACGACAAGGACATCCATGTTTATCACAGCACTATTCATAATATCCATGCTATGGCATCATCCGTGTCCCTCAACAGGTGAATTCATGAAGAAAATGTGCTTTATTTACACAATGGAATTTTATTCGACCGTAAAGAAGAATGAAATTATGTCATTTTTCAGGAAAAGGAATGTAACTGGAGATCATCATATCAAATAAAATAGGACAGACTCATAGAAACAAGTACTATTTTCTTATATGTGGAAGAAGAGGGAAGAAAACCAGGGTATCATGAACTTAGAAGGGAGAGAAGAGAATCAAGGAGGGTGAAAGGAGTGTACAGAGATGTATAAGGGGGATTAGGAAGTGAATTTCATCATATTATGTCATACATGTGCAAATATGCCACAAGGAAACCCATTATTTTGTAAAATTCATACGTTCTCCCATATCATGAGGCAGCCAGCACTTCGCCAGGGTAAGTTTTCCTGTTCAGGAGAGGATGAGCCACCTCAGAAAATAAAGTCTGAAGTAACTGGTGAAGTAATAAGAAAAAGTCAGAACTTTAAGCTGTGCCTGATAAGATCTTCCAGTCTATACAGGAGCTGAAACAGAAAAATGAGAACATGGCTCTGGTGGTTTATTTAAGGAGGTACATTAAAGGCAGGGAGAACGTTTCAGGGGGAGTCTTGCTTCTTTTATTTTTTTTATTTTTTTATTTATTTTATGTGGTGCTGAGGATCGAACCCAGTGCCTCACGTATGCAAGGCAAGCGCTCAACCAAGTCAACAGGTTGATTGGCATCTTGGCAGGCCACACCCACCTCTGAGAGGCTTTGTGGCCATGTAGCTGCAGCAGGTCACCCCATCTCATCAGGTGCTGTGCGGGACCATTGGCAGAGCTGGGTGGGAGTTCACCTGTATTGGGGCCATCTTCCAGCTGGATTGTCGCTGTAAGTTCCCAAATACCAGACTTTCCCACTCGACGGGCTTCCATGCTGATCTGGTCCATGCACATTTCATGGGTGGCTCTCAACACTGCCTCCCCAGGAAAAAAAAAAAAAGGCAGGAAAAAAGAAAGAGGAACAGGGGCTGGGATATGGCGCAGTGGTAGCGTGCTCGCCTAGCACGCGGGAGGCACTGGGTTCGATCCTCAGCACCACATAAAAATAAAATAAAAAGCTATTGTGTCCACCTACAACTAAAAAATAAATATTTAAAAAAAAAAAGAGAGGAACAAAGCCCCCTGTCATCCTCCATGCTGCCTTCCCAGGCAGAGGAGGTGGGATTCTCTTTGCAGAGCAATGGTGAGGGAAGGTCCAAGCTATGTCAGCATCATGGCTACTAGAGACATTCACAGTCAACACAGGCTTGCAGCCCAGTTAGGGGAGCATCCTGGAGTCTCCACAGTAGCTGTGCATTGGAAAAGGATCTCACATCATCTCCCCGCCAACCCCAGAGCCCAGGATGCTATAGCTTGGTGCTGTCTTAGGAAGGGAGAAATTGTCTGAATTTTTACTGCTTGAGGGAATAAGCATATATATCCCTGTATATCCCTGCAGTTGATGAAATGAACATGGAATAAAATTAGAAATTATAAATAATAGAAGCTACACTAACACCTGGAGACTAAATAATATGTTATTGAGTGACCAATGAATTGTAGAAGAAATCAGGGATGAAATAAAAAAAATACTTAGAGGCAACTGAGAATAGTGAAACAACATATCAAAAACTCTGGCACACTGTGAAGGCAATGCTAAAAGGAAAGTTCACTGCATTGAGCTCATTCATTAAAAAAGAGAAATTTACAAAATAAATGACCTAATATTACTCTCAGAGCCCTAGGAATAAAAGACCAAAACAACACCAAACAGTAGAAGACAGGAAATAATTAAAATCAGAGGTGAAATAAAAAAAAAAACTGAAAGAAAAACAATTTTAAAAATTGAAAAAACAAAAGATTGGTTCTCTGAAAAAAGAAATAAAAGTGATAAACCCTTAGGCAATCTAACAAAGAGAAAGAGAGAAAAAACTTAAATTACTAAAATTTGTGATGAAAAAGGAAATATCACCACGAACACTACTGAAATACAGAAGATAATCAGAAACTGTTTTAAAAATATATACTCTAATAAAATAGAAAATTTGAAGACATTGAAAATTTCAAGAGATGTATGAGCTACCCAAATTGAATCAGGAAGACACAGAAAATTCTAACAGATCATTTTAAGCAATGAAATTGAAGATGCTATCAAAAGCTGACCAACAAAGAGAAGCCCAGGACCAGATGGATTCTCAGCCAAGATCTACCAGGTCTTCAAAGAGCACTAACACTAATCCTCCTCAAATTATTCCATGAAATAGAAAAGGAGACAACCCTTCCAAACTCATTTTATGAAGCTAGTATCACCCTGATACCAAAACTAAAGATACATCAAGGAAAGAAAACTTCAAATCAATATCCCTGATGAAGATAGTTGCAAAAATTCCTAATAAAATACTAAAAAATCACATACAAAAACATATTAAAAAGATATTGCACCTTGATCAAGTGGGGTTCATTCCAGGGATGCAAGGTTGGTTCAACATAGGAAATCAATAAACATAATTTGTCACATCGATAGACCTAAAGAGAAGGACAGCTGTATTATCTCAATAGACACAAACAAGCATTTGACAAAATTCAAAATCAATTCATATTCAAAACACTAGAAAAACTATTGATAGCTGGAACACACTTCAACCGTATATAGTAAACCCAAGGCCAACATCATTCTAAATGGAGAAAAACTGAAAGCATTCCCTCTATAAACTGGAACAAGACAAGGATGTCCTCTCATCACTTTTATTCAACATCATCCTTGAAACTTTAGCCAAAGCAATTAGACAGAAGAACGAAATTAAAGGTTTAAGAATAGGAAAAGAAGAACTCAAACTATCCCTATTTGCCGAAGACATGATTCTACATTTAGAAGACCCCAAAACTCCACTAGAAATTTTCTAGAACTCAAAAATGAATTCAGCAAAGTAGAAGGATATAGAATTAACACTTATAAATCGATTACGTTTCTATACATCAGTGATGAATTAACTGAAAGAGAAATTAGGAAAACTATCCCATTCATCATAGCCTCAAAAAATATTTGAGAATCAATTTAATAAAAGAGATGAAAGATAATGAAAAGTGAAGAACACTAAAGAAAGAAATTGAAAAAGACTTCAGAAGATAGAAAGATCTCCCATGCTCTTAGATAGGCAGAATTAATATTGTCAGATGGCCACACTATTGAAAGTACTATATGGATTTAATGCAATTCCTGCTATAATTCCAATGATGTTTTTCATAGAAATAGAAAAAACAGTTGTGAAATTCATTTGAAAAAATAAGAGTCCCAGAATATCAAAAGCAATCCTTAGCAAGAAAAGTAAAGTAGGAGGCATCACAATACCAGACCTTAAATTATGCTACAGAGCTGTAGTAACAAACACAGCATGGTTTGGCACCAAAACAGACATGAAGACCAGTGGTACAGAATAGAAGACAAACCCACACACCCACATATCCAGTTCTCTCATGCTATACAAAGGCACCATAAACATACAGCCTCTTCAGCCAATGGTGCTAGCAACTGGAAATACATATGTAGCAAAATGAAATTAAACCCCTACCTCTCACCCTGCCCAAAATTCAACTCAGAGTGGAAAAAGGACCTAGGCACTAGATCAGAGACCTTGCACCTACTAGAAAAAAAATAGGCCTAACTCCCATCATATCAGCTTAGGAACCAAATTCCTCAATAAGACTCCCAAAGTGCAAGAAGTAAAATCAAGAATCGATAAATGGGATGATATTAAACTAAAAGCTTCTTCACAGTGTGGGAGACAATCAAGAATGTGAACAGAGATCCTACAGAATAGGAGAAAATCTTTGCCACTTGCACCTCAGGTACAGCATTAGTCTCCAGGATATACAAGGAACTCAAAAACCTTAACATTAAAACAAAAAAACAAAACAAAAAAACCCCCAAAACAAAAAAATCCTAAACAAATAACCCAGTCAATAAATGGGAAAGGAACTGAACAGTCACTTCACAGGAAAAGAAATCTGATTGGTCAACAAATATATGAAAAAATGTTCAACATCCCTAACAATTAGAGAAATGAAAATTAATACTAGACTTGAGATTCCATCTCACTCCAGTCAGAATGGCAATTATCAAGACTACAGGTAACAATAAAATGTTGGCAAGCATGTGGGGGAAAAGCACACTCATACATTGCTGGTGGGACTGCAAATTGGTGCAACCACTCTGGAAAGCAGAATGGAGATTCATCAGAAAACTTGGATGCAACCACTGTTTGACCCAGTTAGCCCAATCTTCTCTTTATAACCAAAGGATTTTAAATAATCATACTACAATGACATGGCCACATCAATGTTTAAAACAGCTCAATTCACATTAGCTAAGATATGGAACCAACCTCGGTGCCCTTCAACAGATGAATGGATAAAGAACATGTGGTACATATATACAATGGAATATTACTCAGCCATAAAAATGAATAAAATTATGGCATTTGCAGGTAAATGGATGGAACTATCATGCTAAGTGAAATAAGCCAATTTGGAAAAAAAACAAACCAAAGGCCAAATGTTCTTTCTGATATGTGGAGGCTAACACACAACAAGGGAGGTTGAGGAGGGAAGAATAGAAGTTCACTGAATTTGACAAAGGGAAATGAAAGGAAGGGGGCAGGGATGAGAATAGGAAAGACAGTAGAATGAATCAGACAAGCTTTCCTGTGTTCATGTATGAATACACAACCATTGTAACTCCACATCACGTACAACCACAAGAATGGGAAGTTATACTGTATTTATGTGAAATATGTCAAAATACATTCTACTGTTATGTATAACTAAAGAGAACAAATAATTTTTAAAAAAGACCCACATACACCCCTGTTATTCCATTCAGGGAAGCAAACTGAAATTCCCCTTGGAGTTTCTAGACCACTCACAATGACCACAAGCTGCCCCATGGCTTTGGAAGCAACATTCTTCCCCACATGGCTTTGTCTACTTAACAAACAAACAAACAAACAACAAAAAACCCCAAAACAAAACAGATGTCTGGTGACCTCTTGGCTCTCTAGGACTGAGATGCTCTGCAAACACTGAACACCTCAACTGCTGTTGCATCCAACACGCACCTCTCCCCAAGAAGTGCAGCCCAGACAACTCTGCAGAAGCAGCAAAGTTTATTGAGGAAATAGGCACACAGGCCAATTGATTGGGGTCAGCTCTCCTTTCCTTCAGAGAGTGACCCCGAAGTTAGGGTTTCAGAGGTTATTATAGGGTGGGCTAGCTACATGACTCAGGAAAACAGGATTTGGCAGGTATTCAACCTATAATTATTTACAGTTCAACCGTGACAGTGCCTCCTATGTCCCATTCAGTTCCTGGAACTTTAGGTAACTGGCCAGGGGGTCTGGCAGCCTGTGGTTTTGCCCCCTCATCTGTGAGAAGCAAGCATAGCAAAGCGTTAATCACAGAAGCACAAAGAGCAGGTTAGCTGATACATGCAGGCCTGAGCCAGAGTGACTCCATCTTGAGTCTGGATTTTACACTGCTCCTGCCAGCTACCAAAGCATCATCAGGACATGAAAGAGCAAAACCTAGACCTCTGGTGTGTCCCACCTGCAGGATGGGGTGGCTTCCCCATGCGTAGTCCCTTACACGAACCCTGGGTATCAGAGGAAGTCACCTCCTACCAGTCTCCTTGGCTAGCTGGAGCCCGAAGAGTTAACCACCTAGTGGACATGATGGGAGTCTGTGGACTGTAGGAATAGCACAACCACCCATCACATACCCTGGAACTCAGTGGGTGTGGCTGCCTTCCACCTCTTCATCAGAATCTCCCTCTAAAGCATGGGAGCCGAGGAAAACACACTTTGCCAAAACTCAGGCTATCTCCTGAGCTCAGGTCAACTCACCTCTCACCCATTTCAATCAGAGTGAAAGGAGCACCCTTGAACACAGCAGGGACATCTGCTCTCATGCCCTTTGCACATGCAGTTTCCCTGTCAGGAAGCCCTTCTGCCAGAAAACCTCATGGCTACTCCTGCACCTCCTTTTAATCTCTGCTCAATTTCCCCTTGTCAGTGGTGCCCACCCAGACCACCCCAGTTTCAGTTCCTCTCTCCACAGGTTCTCCAGTTCCCTTATCCAGATGATTGTTTTCACTTCACATTGATCACTGTTCAACATGTGATAGGATTTACCTCTCTGTGGTGTGTTGGTCACCACCATTGTCACCAAGTGACCTCAGCTATACAGGGCAAGTCCTTTGCCTCTTTTGTGCCCAATGCACTGCAACCTCCTGTGACAGTTCCCTCAATGTGTGCTTAAGTGTGAATTGCTCAGTGCTACACTCCCTGCATTCAGAAGTCTATCTGAAGTGGATGAATTTTGTAGAAATGGCCACAAGTTATTTCCCACAGAGAATATTTGGCGAAACAAGAACTATTTGCCAAATATAGGCAGGAAACAGAAGAGCCCAGGAGAAGAAAACCACAGGTCATCTTCCCCTCTCTCCACCATGCTCTACGCCCATTGGCAGAAGCTGCTGAAAGCTCATAAATCAGCCAA
The DNA here is from genome assembly GCA_004024805.1 of Geosciurus inauris. Taxonomy (NCBI): domain Eukaryota; kingdom Metazoa; phylum Chordata; class Mammalia; order Rodentia; family Sciuridae; genus Geosciurus; species Geosciurus inauris. The sequence goes on from PVHX01008905.1 coordinate 9,770, forward strand.
CACATGCCTCATTTAGTAATTTTATATACCTCTTGCAACCAAAATGCACCCTTTTTATTGTCTTTCACAAAAAGAGATAGGATCAAAATAAAATTCCTGTTGGGGTCTCTAGACCACTTATGATGACTAAAAATGCCCCAGGGCTCCAGAAGTAAAAAAATCTACCACCTGCCACATGGTTTGTGCTACACACGGTTAATGCAGATGTCTGGCCACATATGGGATCAGGGCCACAATGTTTGAGAAGAGGAGTTGGTGGAACCACGAGCTCCAGATCAGAATGTCTGCAGCCCTAGCACTGCCACCAAATGACCACGGAGCTCCTGGTGCTTCTGTTTCCTCATCTGGAAGTTGGAGTGACCAGAGTGTCTGCTTTGGGTATCATGATCACATGACATGAGAGCTTTACAGCATTTCATGAGAGTCTGGCCCATGGTGAGTGTTCGAGAAAATGAAAGCCCTTACTCAGTAGATTTCCTGAGGCCTGGAGCCTTCCACTGGCATCCTGTGATGTGGATAAGGGTGTAGACATCATCTAGCCTGTGCCAGTCAACTGCTCATCACTGTGAGAAACACCTGAGACACATCCATTTATGAAGAGAAAAGTGTGATGGCAGCTCCCAGTTACAGAGGTGTCAGTCCAGCATGATTGGCCCCAGGGCTATTGGGCCTGTGGGAGGCAGGGAATCAATGGAGGGGAAGGCAAGATGGATCAAAGCCACATACCTCAAGGCCAGACGATGAGAGAGAGAGAGAGAGAGAGAGAGAGAGAGAGAGAGATTGCTCTCTGCATGGCCCTGTTCAGGTTGCCTCAGTCTTGGGGTCTCAGGAGTTATGAGGATATAAACATCGATCCTTCTGGAAAGTTATTCTGTGAGCTGACACATTATAATATGGAAGTCATTCTTGTTGCTGCTATTTGAAGCATCAACTGATGTGCTGCTCTGGCCCCAGCTGCAGGGGATGCATCCCAGAGACAGTGCTCAGGACCCTTGGTCTGGGCTCCAGATGATGCCCTGTCCTTTCCTTGGTGGACAAGAGCCTGTGTTTGTCCTGAGTCCCTGGGAGTCCAAGGGCAGAGCTGACCCAGGGACCAGGACAGAGGATGCTCCCCAGACAGTGCTCACTCACCTGTGAGTCCCAGCAGGAGGGTCAGCAGCAGGACAGGACAGGGACGCTGGTGCCAGGAGGCAGGCACAGACATGGTGGAGCCCTGAGAAGCCTGCTCTGCCCCAGTGTCTGTGCTGGGCAGATCCCAGAGTCTGCTCTATGGAGACACATGACACTGCCTCCCTTGTTGCAAGAGGAAGTGACAGTGACAGAGTGACAAGCAATTTCCTTCAAGACTGAGAAGTGGACACCAGGAGCTCAGGCAGCCAAGTGAGGAGCTCCTCATGCTGCATTCTCACAAGGATTGGAACACACCTCTCAGGAACAACGCCTCCTTCCCCCTGGGCTTGTGCTGGACTCCTGGGCCCAGCAACACAGGCAGCAGAAGTTATGGTCTCTCATGCTGCATTTTCAGAAGGAGTTGGACGGGCCTTGAGGAACAAGGCCTCCTTCCCCCTGAGCCTGTGTAGGTCCACTAAGTCTTCTTGTGGTTTCCTGGGGCTTTAGTGATAGTCTATTTGGGAGTCTCAGGACAAGCAAGACCCCCAGACTCCTGACCCTGAGTCCCTGGGGTAGCTGGCCTGTGGCCTCACTCTGCAGCAGCCTCACTGAGAGCTACTCAGCAGAGGGAAGAGGAGGGGTCCTGAAGCCTGCTCGGTGTTGGGGAGGAAGTGGTCATTTCCTGCAATGGCCACCCATTGCAAACCTTTCTCCTTAGAGGATCACAGTTACCCATAATGGTTGGCTCATCCTGACAGAACCACACAGGCATGGAATTTGGTTTCAGTTCTGGATTCCTCCTCTTCCCTCCCGTCCTCTCCTCCTTCCTCATCTCTACCAGACTTCCTTTTGTTCATCTCTTTATTTATTTTTGATTGGTTCTTCTTATTTATATTAAAGGTGAAATTCCCTGTGGAATATTTATATTTGCACTTAACATGATTTTTTAATAACTCATTCCATATTTCCTCCCTTTTTCCGTCCCTTCCCTCTGACTCTGGATCTCCTTCTATAATACTGACCTTTCCTACATCTTTATTATACCCGATCCTTCTCTCCTTCTTTCCTTTATTTAACTGAGCCTCCGCAGATGAGAGAAAACATTCCAACTTTGATTTTCTGAATCGACTTATTTCACTTAGCATGATGTTCTCCATTTTCCTCCATTAACCACCAAATGCTATAACATTACTCTTTTTGGCAGAGGAGATCTCCATTGTGTAGAAAAATCACAGCTTCTTAATCCATTTATCTATTCACAAGTGCCTGGTTTGATTCCATAATTTAGCCATTGTGAATTGTGCTGCTGTAAATCTTTAGGTGGCTGCACCCCTGTAGTATGCTGATTTGTGATCTTTTGGAAAAATACCAAGCAGTGGGATAGCTGGGTCATGTGGTGGTTTCCTTCCTAGTTTTTTGAGCGGTCTCCATTCTACTTTCCAGAGTGGCTGCCCTCACCTACAGTCCCACCAACAGTACATGTGTGGACCTTTGCCCCATGTCCTCACCAACACTTATTATTATCTGTAATCTTGGCATTTGCTTTCTGACTGGAGATGAAATTTATTGTAGTTTTGATTTGCATTTCCCTGATTATGAGGAATGTTGGAATTTAAAATATACTTATGGACCATTTGTGTTTCTTCTTTTGGGAACTGCCAGTTTAGTTTTCTTTTTTTTTTCCTGCCTATTTGTTGATTGGGTTATTATTAATATTATTATCATTTTGATTTTAAGGAGTTGGAGTTCTTTGCATATCCTGAATGTTTATTCCCTGTTGGAAGAGTAGTTGGGAAGATCTCCCTTTTTATAGGCTATTTCTTCATTCTTTTCATTATATCTTTTGCTGTGCACAAGATTTTGACTGATGGCATCCCACTTATCAATTCTTGGTTTTCTTTCTTGCACTTTGTTTCATTAAGGAAGTTTTCACTAGCATCTAGTGCTTATAAGCTTTCTGGACTGATTGCCTGTGTCTTTGGTCCATTTTGATTTGACTTTTGTGCAGGGTGAGAGATATGAATCTAATTTTACTTTTCTACATATACCTATCCAGTTTTCCCAGCCCCATTTGTTAAAGAGGCTGTCTTTTGTCCAAAGTGTGTTTTTGGCTCCCTTGTGAAATATCAGAGAGTTGTGAGTATGTGGATTTGACTCTGCCTTCTACCCTTTCCATGGGTCTTCATGTGTATTTTGTTGCCTACTCCACGCCTTGTGTTACTACAGCTCTGTGGTATCATTTCACTCTGATGCCCCCGTGTCACTTTTCTTGCTCAGTATTCTTTGGCTATTCTGGATCTCTTATTCTTCCAAATGAATTTAAGAATTGTTTTTTCTAATTCTGTAAAGAATGTTATTGTCATTTTGATGGGGATAGCATTGAATCTGTATATTGCTTTTGGTAGTAAGGCCATTTTGAGATATTAATTCTGCCTATGAAAAAACATGGGAAGTTTTTTGATCTTCTATGGTTTTCTTCAATTTCATTATTCAGAGTTCTTTAATTTTCATGTAGATCTCCTTTACCTCCTTGAGTAGATTCCCATGATCTTTGAGTGTTTTTGTTTTTTTATTTTTGGTGAATGAGATGGTTTTGGTGATTTTTTCTTTAGCTGAATCATTTTTGGAGTATTTTTTGGGTCCTCTAGTTATAGGATCATGTCATTTGCAAGCAGATAACGTCTTTTCCTATGTATCCCTTAATTTCCATCTCTTGCCTGATTGCTCTGTCTAGTGTTTCAAGATCTATATTGCACAGGAGTGCTGAGAGTGGACAACCTTGTCTTATTCTTAGTTTTTGAGGAAATGCATTTAATTTTTATCTATTTGCTATGATGTGAGCTGTGGCTTTGTCATTTATAGCTTTTATAATGCTGATGTAATATTCTTCTGTCTGTACCTTCTCCAGGATTTGTAACTCAAATGGATGCTGGATTTTATGAAAGGTGTTTTCTGTACCTACTGAGATGATCCTGTGATTCCTGTCCTTAATTCTGTCTAAGTGGTGAATAATATGTATGGATTTTCGAATGTTACACCAATGTTGAAATGTGTTTTTCATGCAGGTTGGTAATATTTCATTAAGTATTTTTGAATCTATGTCCATCAGGGCTATTGGCTTGAAGTTCACTATATGTGTCTTTATCTGATTTTCTTATAAAGATTATATTGGCTTCATAGGTTGTACTGGGGAGTTTTCTCTCCCTTTCAATTTCATGGCCTAACTAGAGAAGCACCAGTGTTAGTTCTTTTTTAAAGGTGTGGTAGAACTCAGTTGAGAATACATATGGTTTTGTTCTTTTCTGTTTTGGAAGGTTTTTAATTGTTTAAATTTCATTTCTTGGCACTGTTCTATTGAGGTTTTCTACATCTTTTGGGTTCAATTTGGGCAGCTCACGTGTGTCTAGGAATTTGTCAATGTCTTCTACATTTTCCAATTTTTTTGAGTCTTATATTTTCAATAGAGTGTCCGATGTTCCTCTGGATTTCAGATGTGTCTCTGGTGATATCTTCTTTTTCATCTCTAATTTGATTGATTTGGGTCTTCTCTCTCTTGGTTATTTGGATGAGGGTTTTTCAATCTTATTTATCTTTTCAAAGAACCAACTCCCCCCTGCATTGATCCTCTGTGTTGTTTTTCATTCTCAATTTCATTAATTTCTGCTCTGATTTTAATGAGTTCCCTCTCCTCCTTTTGGAATTAGGTTGTTCTTCTTTTTCTACGGCCTTGAGTTGGGGTATAAGCTTATTTGAGATCTCTTCATTTTGTTAAGGTAGGCACTCAATGATTTAGATTTTCCTCCTACAACCGCTTTCCCAGAGCCCAGATTTAGATATGCTGTATCTCTGTTCTCATTTGCTTCTAAGAGATTCTTGATTTCTCCTCTCATTTCCTCTTTGATCCATTGTATATTTAAAAAATAAGAAACAGAGATAAAAGCACAGTGAGGACAGGAGAGGGGACAAAGCTGGAAGTGAGATTAAACTGGACACAAGTGGTCAGAACAGAAAGAAGCAGCTGGACATGGTGTGTGGACACGGATCCCGTATGGGGACTTTCTTTTGGCAGACAAAGGACCCTGGTGAAGGTGGCGTTATCCACATACACAAGGAGAGTGGAGTGGAGGAGGTGACCAAAAGGGGGATGTTATTAAGGGGGTTGATAATTCACCAAGGTAGAAAAGACACTGGCTTCACATCTTCAATTAATTGGAATAAGGCCAACATGGTTGAAATACCTCTGGATCAGATTTCACAAAGAGAAAAAACTAATGCTAAGTGTTTCTAACGTGTACACTTCCCTACATGTGTACACTGACATTTAACTGATATTTTGAGTGATTTTAATGTTTTCACCAACCCTGCGAAGGTGGAAGAGCCATCATTATTTTTCAAGATCACTATGGAGATGGCTTCCCAGGGTGCTGGTGTCAGTTTACATGGTTATTTTTACAATCCTGCTCTTCCAGGAGAGCAGTGACTGCCTTTATTCAGAATAATACTGATGTTAAGTGTTAAGGAAGAAAATCACTCAGGAAAGGAGCACCTTCTCCCCCCTCCCACCCCCCAGGTTTGAGGCATAGAACACTTAAGTAAAGAGGAAGAAGAATAATTTTTCATATTAAACCAGAATGAGTTTCATGTGAGAACCTTAACAAGACTGGGGAGGAGGAATAGGCAAGAAAAAGAGGAGTTGTGGTGCTTGATGGCCAAGCTCAAGGCAATGGAGGAGAGCCATCCTGACGTGCTCAGATGGGCCTTGCTTGTCACATTGTGGGGAGGTGTCATGAGTTGCTGCCCAGCGGCACGTCCCATGTTCTGGACCATGAGTGCGACTCAGCCATGGGGCATCAAGGACTGGGCAGAGGAGCATCAAGAGCCTGTGGGCTGGCAGGTGTCCTTGGGGGCGGGCATTTGGAGCAGAGTCTACAGGGTCTTCTTGGCAGTTCCTTCTTTCAAGCTGGGCACCTCAGTGCAAGAAGATGGCAGAGACTGAGGATCACAGGTAGCAGGGGGTGAGGAATAATCTGTAGGAAACAATCTGTGATGAAAGATCTGTCCACAGTCAATTATCTGCTCACCATTCATCACACATCTCCTGGAAGCTACAAGGACCTGGTTGGCCCTTCTTGGATGCCTGACTTGAGTGAATCCACAGCCTCAGGACAGGACTCTCAACTCTACCTCTCTTGTGTCCTGACTCCCCTTACCTCTCCCTGTAACTTGGTCACACTGAGAGTCACAAGGGCAGCAATCCTGAGAGCCTCCCATCTAGAACTTCTCAACATTGCTTCATATGGTGACTCTTCCTGTCCCTGGAGGCCTACCATTGGACTATTGGTTTAATCTAGAGGTGGCCTCCAAGACACACACCCAATCTGCTGCCCCTGATTGCACATCCTCAGCCTGTCATCTCTGGAGCCCCTAGGACTCAGTGGACACCCATTGCCAACCCTTGACCTCCTCATCTCCTGTACACCCACACACTTCCTAGGAGCTGGGACCCCACAGAAGTTGCATGCAGTCCTGAGGGTGCTGAGTGCTGTGTGCCTGGTTCTCTAGACCCCACTGACTCTGCAGCTGTGCACAGGTGGGCTGGCACTCCTGCTGGCCCTGCCCCTTCTGCAGCAGCCTGTGGTCCACCCTCCCTCCCGGGTACTTACAGTCAGGGCTTCTGCTTCCTGTGGACGTAGAAGGCACTGAGTGCCAGTAGGATCTTGGGACCAAGGAACAGGGCTATGAGGTATGAAGCAAGTGTGGATTTCATTACTCCTGAAAATCAAGGGACAGGAGGAGCTGTCAGAGGGACGCCTAGACTTCCATTCCCAGGAACCTGCACTGGCTCAGCTGGGGCAACCTGGGCCAAACAAAGTTGTGAAGCTTTAGCACACACGCCCTGTCCTGGCAGCTCTGGTCCATCCTGAGTTAGACCCCTGGGTCAAGAGTTTCTTCCTTCCCACTCGCCCAGCCTCAGGTCCCAGGGTGTCCTCACAGAGGGAAGGTGAAAATGTGTGCTCTGCACACTGCCCACCCAGCCATGCTAGTTCCCTACCTGATCCTCACCATCTCATGTGGAGGGAGTATCATCTCCTCCTGACGAGGAAACAGGGATGGGGAGTTTAGGGAGGGTCACAGCTTAGTGGAATCCAAACCAGAGAAGACCCTCCCTGGAGTCCTATATGGTGATTCCTGAGGCCATGTTCCTTGGACCAAGAGAATGTCCAGTGTCTCCAGGCCATGAGAACGATTTTCAGTGGGGCGTGGACATGGGGTGAGGGCTGATCCATGGTGAGGGAGGAGAGCAAGGCTGCCCACTCAGTGCCATGAGTGAGCTGAATGGACCTGTGTCTCAGGACCTTGGGGAGCCTGCTAAGGAGGTGCAGGCTGAACTAAGGAAATTGTGGATCAGAAACACTATGATTAGCCAAGGAAATGTTTTTCCTACGTGGGAGGGGCCAGAATCTCCAAACAGCAGACCACCACTCCAGTGCTATTGTCACCTGAAGGCTTTCTGTTGGACATGCAAAATCATATCCCAGGAAGCAGACCTTTGGGATCTTTTCTTTATTACCATGAGCCATTTTTGCTTTTAAAATGGTGCTAACATAGGACCTGGATGTATTTTTTTGAAAGCTGTCCAGGTAATTCTCATGTGTGCCTAGGGCTGAGAAGTAGAGCCTCTAGCCATTTTCTTATAAAAAGAACCAGTCTGCTATTAACAAAAAGGATTTTTGACACACCTATGGAAGGCCTTAGGTACTTTGTCTTATTTTCAGAGTATTGCAAAGCTGTTTTGGGACCTACAGTCTTTCCAATCAGACAAAGCAGTCAGTGACTGAGACTTTGCAATTTATTTTATATTTAGATATTTTCTTACATTGGCTTTTTATTCCTTTAGTTTTAAAAAGATTTTTTAAAGATATGGAAGAGTAAATAAAATAAATTAACAGCCTTTTATATACCTACTTCTGAAGATAAAAATAAATTTTCCCTTATTTGAAAAAAATAAAATGATGCTAAAAATGATGGAAAATTTTTTTATAAATAAATACTGCTGGGTCCTTCAGAAAGAGTGGACACAGTACCTGTGGGGCTGCTGCCCTGCTGGAGGTCATGGTTCTCAGTTGAGTGACACTCTGGGACTCCCTCTCAGTTGAGGAGAGCTGAATTGCCCCACTCCCTCCTCCTTCTAGAAGGCAGCCAGCATCAGAGCCTGGCTGAGCAGGGAGTGGAAGGCCCAGCCCCTCTCCTGGGCTGAAAGCAACTCTAAAGTTCCTCTGGCTATCTGTGGGAGCAGCCGAGATGCTGCTTCTCTCATGCAGGCTGGGAGGGACCCTGATGTTGATCCTGACAACATTCCAGGAAGCTCCCTGATCCCCTATGTCCACCACAGAAGGCACTTCCTATGGAATCCCAGCTTCAGGAGGGGTCTGGAAATTAGACTCTACAATGTAAGTTTGGACCTGAGACTCATGATAACGCGACCCCAGGTCTGGTGGTCAGTGGCCCCTGGGCAGGCAATGGCCTGTGGTTGAGGTGCCGTTGTTCACACTTTCACCAGAAGTGAACTTGTTTAATCTCAGGAAGGGAATTCTTGGCACCCGGTGCTTGAACATGAATTGAGAAGTGGTTATTGCTAGGCTCTGGCATTGGAGTGCTTGTCCTGGGCGTCAGTCCTTTGGGGAAAGACAGTGAGAAGCTAAGTGTGATGTGTGTTGAAAGTTCAGTATGGAATGGAGGCTGGGCAGAGGCCAACAGGGTGAGGAGGAGGGAGAGGCCCTGAGGGAGGAGCACAGAGCAACTGGGAGAGACAAGAGGCAGAACAGGAGGACAAGAGGGTCCCTCCCTCCTGTGTTGTTTAATATCTGTTTGTGTCAGAAGATCCATGGAGAGAAGGACCAAGCTCTTCACAGTGGAGACTCCTGGAGTGAGGAGTGGAAGGGGGGAGTTGCAGAGGACTCTGAGGTTCTAATATGTATTTATAAACTTGTGAATTATTCTATAGTGAATAGGAATACTTCCTGTAGCAATAAAAAATAAATGATAACAGATATGCAAAGACCCAGTCAGCTGGAGTGGAGACCCCCCCAGGGAGATACCTGTTTTCTTGTTGGTACCAGAGATGGAACCCAGGGGTGCTTAACCTCTAAACCACATCTGCAGCCCTTTTAAATAGTTTATTTAGAGAGAGGGTCTCTCTGAGTTCCTTATGGCCTTACTAATTTGCTAAGGCTGACCTGGAACTTGTGATCCCCTGCCTCAGTCTCCCGAGCTGCTGGGATCAGACACAGCACCTGGCTAAGGAGGTGTCTGTCCCCTGCTATTTCTGGGGACCCTGACATTTAGCCAATGGTTTCTAGAGGTCACTGGCTGCCTGTCATGTACCACCTGGTAGGTAAGCTCCACATACCCGCTCTGGGCACATGAGCTCTCCAAGAGCCAACTCATGTGGTTGCAGGTCCCATCCTTGTTCTCTGTGATGACTGAGGCAGTTTCTGTCATGGACATGTGTCCATTCTCCAACCAGGTCACCTGGTTCTGTGTTGTTCTGTGTTTGGGGGTGACTTCCATGGTGAGTGAAAAGAGGGTAAGGGGGAGGCAATTAGCATGTGACAAGTGTCAGATGAAAAAGGCAAGTGGCAGGTGCCAGGACAGGCCCATTCCCCCTTCCTTCTCCCTCAGTGCTCCTGTGTGAAGGCTCAGGAGATGTCACTCAACTCGGCAGAGGAGCCCCTTAGAGTGTGGGTGTGGGGGAGCTGACCAAGATGTGCTCTGTGTTCACAGGCTCTGGATGCCTGTGGGAAGTAGGAATCACTGCTTTTCACATCACAACACAGATGAAATCAAGGTAAAGTTTAAATCATTTGGTCATCCAGGGTGGAGGCCTCACCGGGGGTGTTGTCCAGGCCTTGCTCCCTGGGGCTGGCAGAGACCTGCAGGGGGTAGTTTGCGGTGGTGGCTGGCTGCCCTTCGTGCTCCACCCGGCAGGTGAGCATCACGTCCTCCCTGTGCACAGAGGAGTTGACCAGCAGCCAGCTTGTCAGGGTGAAGGTCCCATCCTTGTTCTCTGAGAGGGTCGAGGCCGTTTCTGTCCGAGACACATTTGCATTCTCCAGCCAGATCAGCTGAAGGCTCCGGGGGTAGAAGTGCCTCACCTGGCAGGTGACGTTCACCTGGTCCTCTGCCATTGTTGGCTGTGGGGTGACCTCCATGGTGGGTGGAACTGAAACAGCACAGGCAGAAGCTGCGATCTTATGGCACAGACAGCTGGGCTCCTCCCAGCACAGAAAGGGCATCCCTGGGGACAGTGCCAGGGGTATAGCAGGGGTCAGACACTGAGGGTGTGCAGGGGAATGAATCATTCATCACAGAGCCTGCCACACCAGAGGTGCCAAGTGACCAGCAGGTTCCCTGAGGGTAAGAGTGAGTGAGCTTGACAAGCACAACTCCCAGCTGCAGGAAGTTTAGCAGAACAGATGAACCTCCCCTGACTACCAGGGCATGTTGGTGCTGGGCTCTGGAAGGAGCTCAGCAGTGGTAGTTGCTGCTGGTTGATTAAATGAAGCCACCAGCACATGCTGGCCACAGGGCAGGAGTCCACACGTGCATGGCAGGTGGCAGCTCTGCTGGGAATCAGAGCCCAGGCCCCTGAGGTCCTGGAGCAAAGGCCCCTGGGGACCAGCAGGCTGGGTGGCAGGTGTGGGCTGGGGCAGAGTGCAGGGTCCTATACCTCGAATGGTGTCAGACAAGTTGGCAGTCCCACGAAGAGGAGGCCCCTGCTGCAGGGTGACATGGGCCACCTCGCAGATGACCTGAGAGTGGACATCCCCAGGGGCCAAGGCCACCTGGGCTGTGCTGGACACACTGTAGGACACACTTTCTCCCGTGGGGTCCACTCTGGTCTGGATGTGCGAGAGCTCATTCCCATTTTTGAACCACTTCAGGTTGATGTTGCGGGGGGAGAAGCCGTGGGACTTGCAGGTGAAGCTCACCGTCTGCCCAGGTGCGGACCTGGTCTTAGGACCCCACACCACGGGGGGAGAAGGTCTGGCTGTGGAGGATCATTGACAGACAAGTCAGGTGATTGGGAGACCCCTCTCACCACAAGTGACTGACGCTGTGAAGAATCGTCTTTGACATTATTGTTGTTGTTGTTGTTGCTTTTATTATTATTATTATTATTTGCTGTGCTGGGGACCGACCCCAGGTGCATGCTAAGCCCATGCTCTCACTGGGTTACACCCCAAATGACAAGACACATTTTCTTAATGCTTCTAACAAAGCTCTCTGGGTGCTGAGCTTATCCCTGTGTGGTGTCCATACCCTCCTGTCTCTAAGGGAGGGCAGCTGTCCAGCCAGACAGTGAGGAACGTCAGCCCAGGTGCAGCTACAGGCCTGAGGTCCAAGCGTTCCTCTCAGCACCAGGGCATTGCTACCAACCTGGGCGCAGGGAGGATCTTGCAGCCTTTTCTCACTCTTTGTTAACAAATGTGTCCTGCTGGCCTGCCCTGGAGTCCTTGACACCCAGGGTAGCCATTTGTAAAAACGAATGCAGGGGACAAGTGGCACCAGGACACTACCATGAACGTGGGAACCAGGCTCTCCGGAATGGGGTGGTTGGCAATCTCCTCCCAGGCCACACTGAGCATAGTGGACTTGGATCACACACAGAGCTGCCTCAGGAATCTCAGCAAATGCTAGGGCGTCATTCCCAGAGACTAGGGAGGCTGAGGTGGGAGGATTGCAATGTCGAGGCCGGCCTGGGAAATGTAGCGAGAATCTGCCTCAAAGTAAAAAATAGAAAGAGCTGAGGATGTAGCTCAATATTAAAGTGCTCCTAGTTTCAAACCTCAGTACCAAAACCAAAACCAAAAACAAAATAATAAACCAGGTCCATCCCACTCACAGACCTTATTCTGTGCAGGGCTCATCCACAGGTGCTCACACACTCACCCCAGTGGTTCTTCTTTCCTCAAATAGGCCACGGGCCTCACCTGGGCCAGGCCTGACTTTGTAAGGGAAAGGATGAAGGGGATCTTTTCTGAATCTGGGCTTCCCTGGGGTCACTTTGTATTGGAGTCACAGGTCATTGAGTGCTGAGGAAGCCACAGGAATAAGTTCATAACTGATGACTAATTAGAAGAGATGCAGACCCAGTCCCTGAGCAGGTCCTGAGGGCACTCAGGTGAGAGGATCAGGAGACCACTTGCCTGGGGATGGGTCCTCAGACGGGTCCTTTGGTGTCTCCAGATGCTCATCACCACCCAGCACCTTCTACAGCTGTCACCAGGCAGCAGATACCATGACTGTTTGTATTAGCAAATACTGACCTCACTGCTTGACACGCGTCCTACACTCGGAGGGCACAATATGGAGGGGGTCACTGAAGAAGTGGAGTCACCCAGACCCCAGCAGCCTGGAAGTCCCTGCAGGGGTTGGGGACTCTAGCCAGTGGCTACGTATCAAGAGCTGCTCAGCATCCTGATGCTGGCCTGAGTCCTCGAAGCCCCTTTGCTTTTGAATCTCCACCTGCCCCATGAGGGGGTCCTAGTGAAAGCCCATAATGGGATAAGGCTCAGAGAGGGGGTGGCTGGCCAACCAGGGGGTGGCACCAGGCTGGGGAAGAGGGAAGAGATCAGACTGCTCTCATTCACAGAGGACCATTAATTTAACACCTGTTCCTTTTCTGCTGAGCCTCAGTGTCCCCTTCTTTTAAAAGCACCACCCTGCAAGAGGAGCATGAAGGCAAGCGATGGTGCTGGCATGCAGTAGGTGCCTAATAAATGACACCTGTGGCTGCTATCATCACTCCTGAAACCACACGTTCATTCTTTAGTAGGCAGAAGGAAAATCTCCCTCGTGTTCTTCCAGCTGCCGAGAGAAGCCAAGTGAGAAGAAGAGCAAAAACCCCCTGGATGATGACTCACTGGCTCCAACTCCTGTTCAGAGACAGACTCATATCAGAGGGGGTCCCGGGCTGCCATGGGCCTCAGAGTGCTGAGCCCAACACATGCTGTTCTGAAGCATCTACACCCAAAAAGGGCTCCCATGCTCTCCTTCGATGCCTGAGAAAAACCCCAAGTTTTCCCTGTGGCTTCAAGATATCTAGCTCAGGGGTTGTCAGGCCCGGCTGTGTATGAGAACCTCTGGGTAACAATTTTGAGTTACTCAGATGTCCAGATGCCAGAACTTTTAATGCAAAATTTCTAGGTGAAACCTGGATCTGGGTAAATGTTTTCCATTTCCCATGTGATTGCGATGCCCAGCCAGTGGGGACCCCCGACCCCACCCACCACTACAGTAAGAACAACCATAACATCTCCACAGGAAGAAGTATTTTGCCCTTGTTCGAACAACAGAGCAGCTCTGTGTGTCTTGCTGTGGCATCTCACTATGGAAGGGGATCATGGCTGACATTCAGCAATTTTCCAGTCACTGTGGGCTTCAGGGTGTGAATGTGAGCTGCTTCCTGAACCTGTGGGAGATGGAGGACGGGCAGAGATGCTGGCTTGCTGCCCAGTGGGTCAGGACAGGATCTGTACTGAACACCTCCTGTGCCCTGGCTCCTCTGTGGGGACAGTGTCTGTTCTCTGTTCCCTATGCTGGCATCAATGTACTGTGTGAAAGAGGACCTGCTGGGGCCTCCAGCTGCCCAGTGTCAACAGGGGTGGGCACAGATGTGAAGAGCCATGGTGTGCTGACCCTCTCAGACTCATGACTTAGGAATAGCATGCAGGGCCTCTCACAGGAACCACAAACTGAGCACCTGTGCTTCCTGAACTGGGAACATGTAGGTTACCCACATAGTGACCCAGACCTGTTCCTTCCCTGCAGTGCCTGTGAGGGCTGGTTCCTGAGAATGAGTGTTATCCAGTCAGACCCAGAGAAAAGGCCCAACCTCTTGGCAGCCTCATCGCCAGGGCCTTCAGGTCCATAGGGCACCCCAGCCTGTCGGAATCTTCTCAGGGTGCTGTTCCAGAAGAGGAAGGAAAGCACACCCTGCCCTCTTCCTGCTCTGGAGGGCCTGGTCTTCAAGGGAGGAACTGCAGCATTAGCTTGGTGGGAAAAGAACTTTACTCACTGTTTCCATAGGATTCAGAGCACAGATTGGCACACAGTAGGTCCTCGGGTCTGTGGCAAAAGGAGAAGTCACCCTCAGAGGGAAGTGCTCTCTGAAGCCAACAGATAGTGCCTGTGAGGGTATCTGGATCTGCCCTTAGCTGCAGAGCCACAGGGCTGGCCAGGCTGGAAAGGTCAGAACTGTGGAGCAGGAAGGTGAGGGGTGCACATGTCCCCCACTGACCAGCCATGGGGCCCTGATCCAATAGCATGGCCACCACAGGCCTCTGCCTCCCTGACCTGCAGAAGGGGGACAGCAGATCATGACATGGGCACCCAGTGCTGCTCCTGCTTCTTAGCTGTGGCTCCCAGAATGGAGGGCGTGACCCCTGACCTCTTGTCACACAGCAGGAATGAGGAGGCCCAGCTGCACTCACCTCGCACAGACAACTCTGTGCCTGGTCCAGATCTAAACTCCTTGTTTTTAGGGATTGATTTCTGGAACTTCACACAGTAGTAGGTGCCGGCGTCTGCTGGGGTGATGTTACTGATGTGGATGGAAAAGTCCTTGTTGTCCCTCTTTGTGACATCTGAGACATTTGTGACTCGAGGGAAGTGGCCTTTGAAATTGTAGATTAACTCTCGGCCTGGCCTTGCCTGCTTATACCACTGGATGGGCCCCAAGGGGAGCAGAGAGGTCACAGTGCAGTGCAGAGTGGCCGACTCTCCAGCAGCAACAGACACTGACTTCTCAGGCTGAATCACCTGCAGCTTCTGTGCAGCCGCTCCTGGAGGGAGACATAGGATCGTTAGTGTTCATCCTGGTGGGATCCTCTTTGTTTATTGTGTATTATCAGCAACACCTGTCACTGACTGAGTGCTCACAGAGTGGCCTTGAGCTCAGCACAGGCACGTGTCCTCACGCTGACCCTCCCATGGCCTGCACCTCCACACTGTGAAACACCTGCCCCTGAGCCCAGAGCTGAGCAAGCTGGAGAGAGGGGACGTGAGGGCCTGAGCCCTCCCCTGAGCTCTCACGCCTCACCAACTATCTGCTGCTCTTTCCTTTCTGACCACAAGGTCTCTGGCACTTCATGGACCATGACATTGGGTGGGGTCATGTGGCTGTTGAGTCTCCTGAGTTGTGGCGGGGGGGATGGTGGGTACAGTTAGTGGGAGATGCATTTCACTGTGAGTCTCTGGCTCAGCTTTCTCTTCCACAGAGATCCCAGCTCATGATATGGTTTTCTCCACCAGCCTGGAGTGGTCAGGGTACATACAACAATGGATGTGCAGCTCAAATAAGAAATGAAACATTGCTGAAGCCCCTCACATATTTTGCCTACAGTATAATCCCATCATGTAAGTTTTCTGATGCTGCTATAACTAATGACTGCACACCTAGTGCCTAAAACAACGGAAATCTATCGTGTTATCATTGTGAACCTCAGAAGTCCAAATTTACTATCAGTAGGCATCCACCCGGGGCCATGAGAGCTGTGTTGCATTATGAGGCTCTGTTCCCTCCTCTCCACAGCAAGGGGGCTGCCTGGGCTGATTCCCCATGTTTCCCGTCCTTCTGTTACTCTATCCTCTTCCCTCTCCCAACCTATTCCTTTCCTAGCTCTTACCCTCCTGCCTCCTTCTCAGCAGAACCTAGTGATCTATTGAGTCAAACCTGGGAAGAGACTAGCACTGTAAAGCAGCTGTCTCAAATATGCTTGAATGAAAATATGCAAAAAATAGAAGAGGAAATCTGGAAAATAATCAACAAATTGAGAACATGAACAAAGAGAGAGAAAGTATAAAAAGGGACCTCACAGAAATTTGGGAGTTGATGAGCTCAATGAATTCAGAAGTTCACTGGAGATGCACCAACAGGTTTGATCAGGCAATTTCAAAATGTGGAGCCAGAACCATTAACACTGCTGAGCCTGCAAATTCAGGAAAAAAAATAATCTTAAAAAGAACCTAAAGTCCATTCATGATGTCAGCAAGTGTATTGACATACATCTGAGAACCCCAGAACAGAAAGAAAAAAGAAGGGCAATGGTTTATTTGAAAAAGAAGTATCCTCCACAATATTGAATATGACCAAGTATGTGAATGTACTAATCTAAGATACTGAACAAACTCCAGGTACCATCAACTTAAGAAAACCCACACTGATATACACTGTAAATCAATCTGCCAAACCTAAATTAAAGGACAACACAGAAGCATAAAGAAAGGCATGTTCACCACATAAGGAAGATCCAGTTTTCACCAGGTTCTTAATGATGGGAATCAAAGGCAGTAAGGTGATGTATCTAAAGTGTTGAAAAAATAAAAAGGCACCAAGAATTCTATACCTGGCACAACTGTCCTTCTTATGAATGAGAAATGAAGATATTCCCAGATAAAAAAACTGAGCAGGTCACTCCCTCTAGAAATCTCCGGCAAGCAATTCTGAAGGGAGGCCATTAGGTTGAAATGAAAGGATGCTAGATAATAAGGCCAAGTTATACCACTTAGTAAAGATCTGTCATGTCATGAATATTTTAAACTTCCTGATGCTTCAACATCCCCACAAACAGATGTGAACACTCCATTCAGGCCACAGGTACATCAATTCAATAAGTTGTTCTCAGCCGAGTTCCCCTGTTGTTTTCCCTGGACAGTGATCTAGTGGCATCCACACACACACCTGTGAAATCCTCACTGTGCTGGCTTGTGTGCTCTGCAGGGACACCCAACAAGGCACATGCCCAGGGGCTCTCTCTCAGAACTGTGTCCCTAATAAACCCTTACTTTCTTGTAGCTGTCCAGGTGCAATTCCCACAGCTCTGTTGGCACAGTCCTTAGGTGGCTCACCAGTGGGATTAACTGTCCCATAGACAACATAGTGGAGATGAGGGAGGGAGGTTCTAAAGTCAGGTGCAAAGTCCCTGGGGCATGGCCTCTGACTGCTCACACCTCACTCCCTGGCTGTCCCCAGTGGCTCCACCATGTGGCACAGCTCTCTGGTCTGCTGGCTGTCTCATGCCCTGCTTTGTGCAACTCTCTATAGTATTTTCAGAGAGCTGCTAACACCCTCCCCCTCACAGTGCTGCTCCTGTCCAGCCCCACGTATCCACACTGAGATACCAGTTCCCAGCCTTGACCCCAGCTGCAGAATCATCCCACCATTGGAATCTGGAACACCAGACCATGGGAAGGGCTAATTACCAGTGCACTGGTGTGGGGATTGATGTGAGGAAGGACTTTTGCTGGTGGCAAAAGTCGATCTGTGTAGTTCGATGAGTGTCCCTTGCTGAGGGCTAGTGTGAGAGTCAAGGGGGCAGAGGGCCACAGAACAGCTGCAGGAGCCTGTCCACAGTGTCCAGCATGTGGTGAGTGGCATTTGTGAGAAAAGTAATTTGTTCTCTTCCCCTTGACTTTACGTTGTCCTTCTCCCAAGGAGAGTCTTCCATGACACCTGCTAAATGTCCATGCTGTAGGCAGTCCCTTCTCTCCTGTGTCCCTTTCTGATGTTGATCTCCATCTCAGAACTCCATCCATGGCTGCCATTCATGGTGATGGGTGGCTCCTTGTACAAGGAGGACAGGGGAAGGAGCAATTTGAGCTTTCTTTCCTTGAGACTCCCAAAGAAGTAAAAAGTCCCCTGGACAATGTGCTTGGACTTTGAAGTGTTGCTATCATTGACAGGCTGAGTCTCTCCATTAAAATTAAATGGGCACAAATAAATAAATTAAAAGTCATAATTGAGTCCACTATTGCTTCTCTGGATGACGACTCCTAATTCTCTGTGATCAAATACCTGACAAGAACAAGTTAGAAGAGGAAATGTTATTTGGGACTCACAGTTTCAGTGGTCAGTCCATTGTCAGCTGTCACCAAGGAAGGAAGTCCATGACAGGAGGGCATGTGGTGGACAGCCACTCAGTCCATGGCAGTGCAAGCAAGGAGAGAGGAGGGGAAGGAGAGAGAGAGAGAGAGAGAGTAGGAAGAGAATATGAGAGAGAAGAGATGAGCGTGAGAGAGAAACATGATGGTGGGAAGACCAAGTACACATGAGAATCCAGGGAAGAAATAGGGCCCTCAGGGACATGCCCCAGTGACCTGCTTCCTTCAGCCAGTCCACACCTGCCTATAGTTCCCACCACATTGTGAGTCCATCTCACTCCTGTCAGAATGCCAGTCACCAAGAATACAAACCCAAGATGGTGGTGAGGATGTGGGGGAAAAGGAACTCTTACTCACTGTTAGAGAAAATATCAATTAGTGAACCCACTATGGAAATCAGTGTGAGGTTCCTCAAGAAACTAAAGATGGAACTTCTGCAAGATAAACTCTACCATGTTTGGTGTTTATTTAAAGAGTTGAAGTCAGTACACCATAGAGAACTGTAGAGGGGCATGCATACCTATGGCTATGGTTTAGACACGAGGGGTCCCTCAAAAACTCATGTGAGACAATGCAAGAAAGTCTGGAGGTGAAATGATTGGGTAATGAGAGCCTTACCCTAATCAGTGTCTTCATATCCTAAAGGGATTAACTGAGTGGGGCCTGCAGGCAGGTATGGTGTGGCTGGCAGAGGTGGGTCCATGGGGCATGCCTTTGGGGTCTATATTTGGTCCGTGAGTGCAGTTTTATCTCTTTCTGCTTCTTGGTGGCCATACCCTGGTCTTGCTTTCCTTGGCCACATACTTCTTGGCCGCAATATTGTGCCTCAACTCTAGCCCTGAGGGATGGAGCCTCTATGGGCTGAGATTTCTGAAAATGTGAGCCCCCGAATTAATCTTTTCATCCTCTAATTATTCTTGTCAAGTCCTTGGGTCATGGCAGGAATAAAGACGACTAAGACACCCATGTTTATCACAGCACAACTCATAATACCCATGCTATGGAATTGCCTATGTGTCCCTCAATAGGTGAATAGATAAAGAAAATGTGCTTTATTTACACAATGGAATTTTATTCAACTGTAAAGAAGAATGAAATTATGTCATTTTCAGGAAAATGAATGTAACTGGAGATCATCATATAAAGCAAAATAGGACAGACTTAAAGAGATAAGCAATGTTTTCTTATATATATGGAAGACAGGGGGGAAAAAACCAGGGTAAATGAACACAGAAGGGAGGGAAGGGAATCAGGGAGGAGGTTAGAGGGGGCATAGGGGTATTGGGGGCATTAGGGAGTTTATTTAATCACATTATGTTATACATGTATGAACATGCCACAAGGAAACTCATTATTTTGTAAAAATAATGTGTCCCCTCTTCCCCCCAAAAAAAACCAGTAGAGAAGAAAGAGGAACACAGCCCCCTGACATCTTCCATGCTGCCTTCCCAGGCAAAGGAGGTGAGACACCCCTTTCAGATCAATGTTGAGGGAAGGTCCAAGCTATGTCAGCATCATGGCTGCTGGAAAGCTTCCCCAGCTTCCCCATAGCAGCCCTGTTAGGGGAGACGCCTGGAGTCTCCACAGTAGCTTTGCGTTGGAAAAGGATCTCACGTCATCTCCCCAGGAACCAGAGCCTAGGCTGCTGTAGCTAGGTGCCATCTTAAGAAGTGAGGTGGTGTCTGAATTTGTACTGCTTGAGGGAATGGAAACCACTGTACATCCTGCACTCTGGCACCCCACAGAAATTCCAGCACATCCTCACAAACCCAGCTCTGTGTAGCAGAGCACCTGTGATCCCAGCACCCAAGGGTGCTGTCTTTGCCCTGTGTTACAGGAGACAGTTATTACAGTACAGCGGGGGATGGATGGGTAGCTCCCTCCAGAACTGAGACAAGAGCACTTGTCCTCAGGAGTTAAGAGTATAGCCATCTGTATGTGGCTTTGTGCCAATGCCAGGACAGGTACCCACCTGGTCCCTGTCACCCCTGTGCCCATGCCATGTCTGTGTGGGCTCTGGTAGGGAGGGTGATAGAAAGCTCCACGTAGGGGGCATGGTGGTCTCACTCTCCCCCTCCCTGTGCAGTGTGTGGGGCCAGCCATTGCCTGGGCTGTGGGCAGGTGCTTCTGACCCCCAGGGCTGCTGGATCTGCCAGTGCCAGAGGCCCTTGCCAGCAGCAGAGTGACAGAGGAAGCTGGTGCCATAGCTGGGTGATTGTCTCACCATTGTTGCTGAGAGCTCAGAGTGGCCACACCTTACCCAGTGCGGTGTGCACTTGAAACCTGCCAGTGTCCTCACCTATGTGGGTCATTGCCTAGAGACAGTGGGCCTGTTTGACTCTGCTGCCGTACACACTGTGCCTAAAGGCATTCTTCGAGCCCAGTGGCCTGTGGGAGTCCACATTATGGTCCTCACCTGGGAACAAATGCAACATCACATATCAAACCAGCACCCCAAACACATCTCCAGGAAAAAAGCCTTTTACTACATGAGATTCACCCTATCAAACTAGTAGAAGTAACTGATCCACCAGATGCCCAAATCCCAGTCTAGGAGCATGTGAGAAATAACAAAGATCAAAATTACTCACTAGCAACAGATTCCAAAGAAAATGATGTTGATGAAGTACCTGATAAAGAATTTGAAATATTATGGAGGAGTCAATGAGATTCAAGAGAACGATTGCACCTAATAGTGGATCTTCCAATGTGGTAAAGAAACGTTATAGATCTGAATGGAAAGAGAGGGTCGTACACACCAATAGTGGGAGATTTCAACACCTTCCCTTTCATCAATACACAGATCATTCTGACAAGACAGCAACACAGAAACATTAGATCTCAATGCTACCCTAGATCACAGGCCTAACACATTGTAGAACGCTTCATCTAACACCTGCAGAACACACCTCCATTAACTCACCATGTGGAAATTTCTCTAGAAGAGGTCATATATTAGGACGAAAAACAGTCTCAAGAAATTCGAAAAAGTTGAAATCATATCATGTATCTTTTATGACCACAATGAAGTAAAACCAGAAATTAAAACAAAACATATAAACAATCATAAAATGTATGAATCATGGAGACTTAAAAACATGCTACTCAATGAATGATGGGCCAATGAAGAAATAAAAAATGACATTAAGTGTTTCTTGAAACAAATAGAGATAGAAACCTCATGGGATACAAGAGCAGATCAGTTAACATCAAAAACTTTCAACATTGAAAAAATAAGGATTTCAAGATTTTCAAATGAAAGAATTTTCAAACAATATATCTCAATGATTTGGAAATCATGAGCACACCACCACCAAAATTTGTAGGAGGAAAGAAATAACAATGATCGGTGTATAAATTCACAAACTGGAGATTAAAAATCAACACAAAAGGTCAATGAAACAAAGGGTTGGTATTTTTAAACAATAAACAAAATCAATACACCTTTCAATAGACCAACAAAAAACACAGAGGACCATAATAAACAATTAGAGATGGAAATTACAAAATTAGAGTTGGAGATGAAAACAGGAGGTATTACAAATGACACCACAGAAACACAGAAGATAGTAGAGGCTATTCTAAACAATGATGCAAATAAATGAACATCAGGAAAAATGGAGAATTTTGCAGACGCATGTAGTCTGCCAAAATCGAACCATGAAGACACAGAAAACCTAGAGATAAATAATGAATAGTGAGATTGAATCAGTAATAAAAAGTCATCCAACCAAGGAAATGCTGGACCCACATGGATTTACTGCTGAATGACATCTAACTTTTAAAAAGATTCAAGCCAGTTCTACTCCAACTATTCCAAAGATCAAAAGGGAGAGAATTTATTTTATGAAGCTAGTGTTTCCCTTCCCCAAGTAGACAAAGACAAACAAGAGAAAGGTAAAGACCAATATTCCTGATTAATGTGGATGCAAAAATTCTCAACAAACTACCAGGATATCAACTCCAAAAGCAAAACAAGATCATTTTTCCTGCTCAAGGTGGATGTATCCCAATGATGCAAGATTGTTTCAATGCACATAAACCCATAAATGAGATCTTTCACATCAACAGAGTGAAGAAAACTTCATGGGATCATTACAATAGATGCAAAACACCATTTGATCAATTCAACATTTGTTCATGACAAAGACCTTGAACAAATTAGGTACAGAAGAATTGTACCTCAACCCAAGGGAGACTAAATATGACACACCCATAGTCAATGTTGTACTGAATGGGGGAAAGTTGAAAGCATTTCATCCAAGATACAGAACAGGACAAGTGTGTCCACCATCTTTACTAGTCTTCCGAACAGTACTGGAAGCTTTACCCAGAGTAAGAAGGCGAGAGAAAGAAAGTGCAGTCATACAAATAGGGAGGAAGTTCATGGATCCCTGTTTACATGATAGGACTCTGTAAACACACGTCTATAAAGATCCCATCATAAGACTACTAAAACTGAAAAAAAAAATTAGTAAAGTTGCAGGATATAAATTCAGTAGACACAAACCAGAAGTGTTTTTATAGATCCCTAATGAGATTGTTGAGAACTAAATAATAAAAGCAGACCCATTTACAATAGCTCCAATACATATATATGTATATGTATGTATATATATGAATAAATATTACTAAAGATGTAAAAGATTTCTACAATTGAAATTACAAAACATGATGAAAGAACTGGGCACACTCACACAAATGGGAAGGCTTCTGTTATGGTTTGTGTCTTTAACGCCACCTGAAAACCTGATGTGCTGGGCGATACAGGAGTGTGCAGAGGGGAATGATCAGATTGTGAGAGCTATAACCTCATCAGTGGATTACAAAATCTAAGTGGAATCATCTATTTGATAGACTCATACTTTGAATGGACTACTGGGCTTTATTGTAGGCAGAAGGGGTGTGGCGGGAAGGGTCATTGTGGGTGGAGCCTGGAGGACTATTTTTTCCTCTCTCTCTCTCCCTCCCTCCCTCTCTCCTTCCTGGCTGCCATGATCTGAGCAGCTTTACTCCACGACCCCTTCTCCTCATGATATTCTGCCTCTCCTCCAGCTCAGAGCAATGAAGCCAACTGAGCATGGATTGAACCTCTAAAACTATGAGCCCCAAATAAGCTTTTCCTCCTTTAAGTTGCTCTTATCAGGTATTTTGGTCACAGCAGTAAAAAGCTGGCTCATATACCCTCCAGAGTTCATAGATAGAAGGAATGATATTGTTGAAAAGTTCATACTGTATGTTTCATGCACATGTGAAATATCTCCCTGAACCCCTCTAAAATGACCAACTAATGCATGTTAATAAAAAGAAAACACAATGAAATATTAAATAAATACTAAATATTAAAATAAATATGCTCAGTTAAATAATAGTTCATATGTCCCAGCACAACTTAAAACAAGGCCTTCCGGGATTGAAATTTATTAAACAAAATCAAATACATAATATGGTGATTGTCACTTTTGCTTCTTCATTTGAATCCTCAGTTTTGCTTGTTTTTATGTCTCCAGAATAATAAAGAGCAACTTATGATGTGTTACTACAATCTCAATGTGGTCGAATCCATCAAGGCACCCATACCCAGTCGCCAAAGTTATTAAAATTGCTGATTCTACTCAAACATCAACTGGTCAATATTTTGCTCTTATCAGTTGAAATGTTCTGGACAGGAACCAACGTGATGCTCCCTCAGCTGCCGTTTGCCTCCATCTCTGAAGGAATACATGCATCCCTTCCAGGCATCCATGGGGTACCTCAAAATCTTTCATCACACAATCATCGTGGACAAGATCTCAGTAACACCTTTCTCCAGGAGTATAGGGAGGACATTACATTAGTAATATCTTCAGAGGATGCACTTATTAATGACAAATGATCCAACATGGTTTAGATCATTTTGGGTTTTACTAACATATTCCTCACTAAATTTTATCCACCAAGTAAAACCAACAGACAGAGGGTTTTCAAGATGATGTAATAGAGAAGGTCTTTTTCCTGGGTACTCCATGGCATGGAAACAAGAAAGCAGAACAGGCAGCTTCTCAGCCAGGTGGGTGGAAATAAAAAGGGTTGGGGA
This sequence comes from Geosciurus inauris, assembly GCA_004024805.1. Lineage (NCBI taxonomy): Eukaryota > Metazoa > Chordata > Mammalia > Rodentia > Sciuridae > Geosciurus > Geosciurus inauris. Next base: position 33,900 of record PVHX01008905.1, read on the forward strand.
GTAGACTGGAACTTAATACTGGACAATAAAAGCAGATTGGGGACTCAGGAGGTTGTATATAATAAAATAAGGAAGAAATCCCAAGCACCACAGCCCCGGCCTCTGTGAGAGACCAGACTGAGTTTGTCCCTTCATGAGCAAAGTGGAGGAATAAGGGAAATAAAGAAACTCCAATTTTTAAGGAGGCCTGAAGCATGTCTGGTTAAGAATAGTATAGAAATCAAAGACACTGCCCAGATAAACTGAAAGTCATGGTGCACAATATTCTTGTGTGGGAAAGAAGCCACATGTCTCCTGGCTCTATGTGGAGGACAGAGGAAGGAACAATTTTGTAGCTGTAGCATGGGGTCCAGCTGCAGGAGCTGATTCCAGGCAAACCTGAGTTTGGCCTGAAATACAGGCCTGGCAAACCTACACTGTACTACATAGAGTGTGCCTAAGTGAGCAGGAGAAAATGAGATATGGAGAGAGGTTTACACAGGGGACTACTGGTCGTGGATACCCACCAGGCTTTCTTCCTCCCCCTTCAATGCAGCTGCTTCCAGGACCGGCTGGGAGAGAAATGCCTTCCCGGGAATTCAGAAGGGCAGTGACAGGAGAGATTAAGTTTGGAGACTGGACCCAAGACCATAATATGTGGGGTCTGCAGGTGAGGTAGTGGAATAGGAATTGGCTCCTCCACCACATGTGTAGAACTCAGGGAAGATCCTTAGCATGCAGTCTTCCAGTGTGGACCAGCAATTGCTGGGCCCTGGAGGAGCAATGATTTAAAATATCCAGACAAATTGGCATTCATTGAAGAATCTTGAGCATACCTAAGGCTAAAACCAACCTCAAGAAGTTTCACATATGGAATTAGCTATCTTACTCCAGAAACCCAACCCTGAGGGTGGAGCAAGCATCACACTCCAGATGACCCCACCTAACACTGCCAGGAAAGCAAGTTGAGGATCTTTGAACTCCAACTGAAAGAATTCTTTAACTTTTCATCAAGATCTTTTCCCCGCTGTCTGTTTACTTGTGTTCTTAATGGTTCGTGGACAGCTGTACAGATTTATATTTGTTTTTTAATCCTCATTTCTAGCATTTTTGAAGGCAGATATTTTTCATGGATCAGTATTTTGAGGACTAGAATGGTTGATTGGTATATTTTAGTTCTGTTTTATATTCTTTTATTTTTATTGAAAAATTTTACTATATGTGTGTGCATACACATATATACATATATATGTATATATATTCTCACTTGTCTGTTTCCCTTGATTCTCCTTTTTTGCTAACAGCCAATCTTTATTGTTTTCTCTTTTGAACTTCCTTTAATAATTTTCTTCTACCTTCTCTCCTCCTCCCTCATAATCATCACATCCTTAAATTGTTCCTGTTTTTTCCCTGTCCACCATGTGTAATGGAAAATATTTTTGCATACTTACTGTTTTAATTATAGGCAGTAACTGATCATATCATTTCTTAATTATTGTGACAATTAACATTGTAGTTGTCATGCAGGAAATACTTGGTTTAATGATGCATATCCTTTGTATTGGTTGTTTTTATCATTTGTCTCCCCCTAAATGGTGAGGTACTGGAAATTTAAGGGACATGACAAATTCACAGGGTAGAAACTTTACTGCTACAGATCCATATGTTATGGTGCGTGACACACAAACAACATGAAAAAGCCCCAAACAAACCAAGATACTTCAATAAGAATTCATTGACACCACAGTGGAAGACATATCAGAGAAGAAGTTGAGGCTGTTCATAGTTAAATTGATCTGTGAGGTAAAGTATGATGTAAGGAGTGCAAACATAAAAAACATAGGAAGTGAAAGATCACTTCAATGAGACAGAGATTCTGAAAAGGAAAAATAAGCAGAAATTCTTGATATGAAAGAATCAATAAACAAAATAAAAATTCAATAGAAAGAATCTCCAACAAACTAGACCACTTTGAAGGCAGAGTTTTGGGTAATGAAGACAAAATATATAATCTGGAAAATAAAGTTGGCCATGGAGAAAAGATGTTAAAAGACCATGAACAAAAGTTCCAAGAAATATTGGATAACCTGAAAAGACCAAGTTTTAAGATTTATCAGGGTAGGTGAAGTCTCAGAGGTAAAAACCAAAGGAATGTGCAATCTTTCTGATGAAATAATGTCAGAAAATTTCCCAAACCTAAGAAATGAAATGGAAAATCAGATACAGGAGGCTTACAGGCTTACAACAGACTCACACCCAGACACATTATTATGAAAATGCCTAACATACAGAATAAAGATATTATTTCAAAGCCTGCCAGAGGGGAAAAAGCAGATAACCAATGCAAATTTCAGTTGATTTCTCAAATCAGACTCTCAAAGCTGGGAGTTATTGGAATAATATATACCAAGCTCTGAAAGAAAATGGAAATCATCCAAGAGTACTATCCCCAGAAATATTATACTTCAGATTTGAAATTTGAAAACCTTCCATAACAAAAGTTAAAATTTACAACTATAAAGCCTTTACAACTATAAAACATACTCAATAAAATATTTAATGAAGAAGAACTAAAAGATAAAAGTAAAAACCAGCAAAGGGAGAACAATAGCAGATGAATAGTCAATCAAAAGAGAAACTAGCTCAAATTATAAACCAGGAGTAACTCAAAGTGACAGGATATAAAAATCATAATTCAATAATAACATGAACATTAGTGGCTTAAACTCATCAATAAAAAGACACAGACTGGCAGTTTGGATTAAATAACAAGACCTCACAATATGTTGTCTCCAAATACTTACCTGATAGCCAAAGACATCCACAGACTGAAGGTAAAACTTTGTGAAAAAACATATAATTCACATGGATCTCATAAAAAATGTGTCTGTACAGTTTAATGCTGTATATTTTTTACATTTGTTGTTATTGCTATTTATCTCCCCTAAACAGTGAGATACTGAGAAACTTCAAGGACGTTATAAGTCCACAGGGTGGAAACTCTACTTCAGATCCATACTGTAAGATGGGTAGATACCCCAAAACATGAAAAAGCAAGGGAACAAATTGACCTAAACATCAACAATACTTCAATAAGAACCCATCAAAACCACAGTGGAAGGATGTCAGAGAAAGAGTTTAGAATGAAATGGAAAATCAATTACAAGAGGCTTACAGGACTCCAAATATACAAAGTCAATCAGAAGGCACAAAGAAGGCCATTTCATATTACTTAAGGGAATCATATACCAATAGGACATAACAATCATAAATATTTATGCTTCAAACAATGAAGCATCTATGTACATCAAACAAACCCTTCTCAATTGCAAAATCAAGTAGAACACAACACAAAAATACTGGGTGAATTTAACACACCTCTCTCACCACTGGATTGATTTTCCAAACAAAAACCAAATCAAGAAGTTATAGAACTAAAAAACACAATTAATAATTTAGACTTAACAGACATATATAGAATATTTCATCTATTAATGACAGAATACACTTTCTTCTCAGCAGCACATGGATCCTTCTCTACAATGGACCATATCTTGAAACACAAAGCAACTCTAAGCAAATACAAAAAATAAAGGTAATAGCTTGCATTCTATCAGATCATAATGGAATAAAATTAGAAATTAATAAAACAAAAGTAAAAGTTATTCTAACACCTGGAGAATAAATAATATGGTATTTAATGACCAATGGTAGCAGAAGAAATCAGCAATGAAATAAAAAAAATACTTAGAGGTAAATGAGAATAGTGATATAACGTATCAAGATCTCTGGAATATCTTGAAGGCAGTTCCAAGAGGAAATTTCAGTGCACTGAGCTCATTCATTAAAAGAATTGAAAGCCACAAAATAAATAAACTAGTTTTATATATCAAAGCCCCAGAAAAAGAACAAAAAATTGACACCAAAAGCAGTAGAAGAGAAAATAATTAAAATCAGAACAGAAATCAATTAAAGTGTAACAAAAAATTTTAAAAATTGATGAAACAAAAACTTAGTCCTTGGAAAAAATAAATAAATTTGATAAACTCCTAGCCAAGCCAACAAAGACAAAGAGAGAGAGAAAAAAACTCAAATTACTAAAATTTGTGATAAAAAAGGAAATAACATCACGGGCAACACTGAAATACAAATGATAATTAAAAACTTTTGAAAATTTATAATCTAATACAATAGAAAATCTTGAAGACATCAACAAATTTCTAGAGTCATATGACCTACTCAAATTGAATCAAGAGGACATAGAAAATTTGAACGATCAATTTCAAGCAATGAATCTGAAGATGCCATCCAAAGGCCACCAAGAAAGAAAAGCCCAGGACCAGATGAATTCTCAACCAACTTCTACAACAGCTTTAAAGAAGAACAAACATGAATCATCCTCAAATATTTACATGAAATAGAAAAGGAAGAAACCCTTTCAAACTCATTCCATGAAGCTATTTCACTCTGATACCAAAACCAGACAGAGACATGTCAAGGAAAGAAAACATCAGACCAACATCCCTGATGAACATAGATATAAAAATTCTTAATAAAATCCTGGCCAATCACATACAAAAACAGATTAGAAAGATACTGCACCATGATCAATGAATTCATCTCAGGGATGCAAGGTTGGTTCAATAGACAGAAATCAAGAAATGTAATTCATCACATCAATAGATATAAAGACAAGAATCTCATGATTACCTAAATAGATGCATAAAAAGCATTTGACAAAATACAGTACTCCTTCATGTTCAAAACACTACAAAAACTAGGAACAGTAGGAACATACCTCAACATTGTAAAACCATCTGTGCTAAGCCCAAGACCAACATTATTCTAAACGGAGCAAAATGGAAAGCAAAAACTGGAACAAGACAGGGATGCCCTGTTTCACCACTTTTATTCAACATAGTCCTGCAAATTGCTAGCCAGAGCAATTGGGCAGATGAAAGAAACTGACAGATGAAGAAACTTTTCCTTTTTGTAGGAAAAGAGGAACTCAAGTTATAACTATTTGCTGACAACATGATTATCCAAAAGATAAAAAAATTCACCAGAAAACTTCTAGAGCTAAATTAATTCAGCAAAGTAGAAGGATATAAAATGAAAACCCATAAATCCAATGCATTTCTATGCATCAGTGATGAATCAACTGAAGGAGAAATTAGGAAAACTACTCCATTCACAATAGCCTCCAAAAGGTACATAAAATCCTTGGGAATCAATTTAACAAAAAGGGTGAAAACCTCTACAATGAAAACTACAGAACACTAAAGAAAGAAATTGAAGAAGACCTCTGAAGATGGAAAGATCTTCCATGTTCTTGGATAGGAAGAATTGATATTGTCAAAATGGTCATACTACCAAAAGTGCTATACAGATTTAATGCAATTCCTATTAAAATTCCAATGATGTTTTTCATAGAAATAGAAAAAGCAGTCATGAAAATCATTTGGAAAAATAAAAGACCCAAAATAGGCAAAGCAATCCTTAGCATAAAGAGTAAAGCAGGACTCATCACAATACCAGACCTTGCATTATACTACAGAGCTATAGTAACAAAAACATCACGGTGTTGGCACCAAAACAGACATGAAGATCAATTGTACAAAATAGAAGATACAGAGACAAGCCCACATAAATACAGTTATCTCATACTAGACAAAGGCACCATAAACATACATTGGACAAAAATAGCCTCTTCAACAAATGGTGCTGATAAAACTGGAAATCCACATGTAGCAAAATGAAATCAAACCCCTATCTCTCACCCTGCACAAAACTCAACTCAAAGTAGATCAGAGACTTAGGCATTAGACCAGAGATCTTGCATCTGCCAGAAGAAAAATAGGCCCAACTCTTCATCATATCAGTTAGGAACCAACTTCTTCAACAAGACTCCTAAATCAAGAATCAATGAATGGGATGGTATCAAACCAAAAAGCTACTTCACAGCAAAGAAAACAAGAACATGAACAGAGGGCCTGCAGAATGCTACCTGCACCTCAGATATAGCATTAATCTCTAGGATATACAAAGAACTCAAAAAAATTAACACCAAAACAAACAAACAAACAAGCAAAATATCCCAATTATTAAGTGGGCAAAAGCATAGAACAGGCATTTCACAGAAGAAGAAATATGGTTGGTCAACAAATATATAAAAAAAGTTCAACATCTCTAGCAATGAGAGAAATGCAAATTAAAACTACAGTGAGATTCCATCTCAGTCCAGTTAGAATGGCAATTATCAATAATATAAATAACAATAAAATATTGACGAGGATGTAGAGGAAAAAGGTACACACATACATTACTGGTGAGGCTGCAATTTGGTGTGACTACTCTGGATAGCACCATGGAGATTCCTCAGAAAACTTGAAATGGAAGCACCATTTAACCCAGTTATCCTAATCTTTGGCATGTACCTGAAGGGCTTAAAATTCACATACTACAGTGACACAGCCACATCAATGTTTACAGCCACTCAATTCACTTAGGGAACCAAACTAGATGCCCTTCAACAGATGAATGAATAGAGAAAACACGATATACATACACATTGGAACATTACTCAATCATAAAAAGAATGAAATTATGGTATTTTCCAGTAAGACAATGGAATGGGAGACTATTATGTTAAGTGAAATAAGCCAATATCCCCAAGCCAAAGGCTGAATGTTCTCTCTGATATGTGGATGCTAACACAAAATAAGGGAGGGTTAGGAGGGAAGAAAATAAAAGTTTACTGGATTCCACAAAGGTGAATTCAGGGAATGGAGGGAGGATTGGAATAGGAAAAACAGTAGAATTAATTGGAGATAACTTTCCTATGTTCATATATGAATACATAACCAGTGCAAGTCCACATTTTGTACAATCTCAAGAATGAGAACTCATACTCCATGTATGTAGGATATGTCAAAAATACATTCTACTGTCATGTATGTCTAAAAATAATTACTTAAAAAATTAAAAAACCCAACATACACCCCTATTACTACATTCAACCTAGCAAAACCACCTCATTCCCCTTGGAGTCTCTAGACCACTCACAATGACCATAAGGTGCCCTATGGCTTTGTAGGCAAATATCTGCCCCTCATGGCCTTGTGTACTTATCATGAAAACAATAGATGTCTGGTGACCTTTTGGTCTCTAGGACTTAGATGCTTTGTGAACACTGATCACCTCAGTTATCTCTATGCTCCCCACAGCTATCAAAGCATGATCAGTAGCATGCTTTTAAGGGGGAGACCAATATTAACAGCACCCAATATAAATAATATACAGCCTTATACTCAATAGCACCTATTCTAAAATCTGCAGTTTTGTTGCAGTAAACAGAAATGTTGTGTTCAATTATTGTCTACAATATAAACAGATGTTTGCAAAAGGGTTTACAATTTCAAATGCTGGACAAAGGGAGAACAGAAGTGGTGTAGAATGGTGATGTTTATGAGGAAGGAGGAAAGAAGATAGAAGTAAACATTTATAGGAAGAGTGAAAGAGTAATTAATAGAGGTTCCCTGTTATCAGGAGAAAAGAGAGAAAGAGAATCAGTGAAAAAAATAAGTGAGAGGAAAAATATATATAAAGTAAAAAGAAATTAAAAAGAAAAAGAAAAAAGCAAAAACAAGAGAATACACAACAAAACTGTAATATACTATTCAGACATCCCAGTCCTCAATGAACTGATACATGAAGAATAGTGAGGAGATAGATAGATAGGGGGGCGGGGGGAGAAGATCTCAATGGAAGATTGAACAATGGTTTCCTTTGGAGTTCAAAAGTTTCTCAGCTTCTGTTCTCAGTTGATAGAGAGTGTTGTGTGGAGTTTGATGGTAACTTCACTCTCAGGATAGTGATTACAAAATATATAAAGAACATTGCCAGTCTATGTTGGAAGAATGCACCCCCAGAATCTCCTTTGGGTTCCACTTGTGTAGTGTGGAGCCTGAATTTAGGGTGAGTGGGTGCTGAACCAGCTGGCTGTGGGAGCTGAGAGAAAGACACTCTTACTTACTCTTTTGACTTTCTGACCTGCTGTAGCGAGCCCTGTCAGTCCTCACCTGCTTCAGGACTCTCCAGCCTCTCTAACCTGTGTTCCCCCTGGGCGAAATGCTCCCAGTTTCTGACTTTCCACTGGATTTCTAGGCTCAGGCAGGCCCATGCAGACTGAGCTGCAAACCCATGGACCTAGGTTTCTGTTTCTGGAGATTCCACCATGCTGCAGTCCCATTGGTAAACTCTAGTGGAGAGGTATGTATGTATGTATGTATGTATTTATCTGGTTAACACATTAAGCAGTCTGGGGTTCAGCTAGGGTTGACTGCCCCTCCACTGTCAGGATTTTTCACTCTAAACCATGGAGAGACATGCTATTCCCACTGTTTGAGTTCTGAGTAGCCAAGCTAAGAGAGATGCCACCTCACACTAATTTGACATCTTCTTATGTTTCTTATGTTAGCCCAATTAAAGATGAGCAAAAGAACTGAACAGTCACATCACAGAAGAAAAAATATGATTGGTCAACAAATATATGGAAAAATATTCAACATTTCTAGCAATTAGAGAAATGCAAATTAATACTATACCAGGATTCCTTCTCACTCCAATCAGAATGGAATTATCAAGAATACAAGTAACAATAAAATGCTGGTGAGGATCTGGGGAAAAGGCACACTCATACATTGCTGGTGGGATGGCAAATTGTTGCAACAACTCTGGAAAGCAGTATGGAGACTCCTCAGAAAGCCTGGAATGGAACCACCATTTGACCCAGTTATTCCACTCCTTGTCATATACCTAAAGGGTTTAAAATCAGCATACTACAGTGATGTGGCCACATCAATGTTTATAGTAGCTCAATTCACAGGAGCTAAGCTATGAAACCAACATAGGTGCCCTTCAACAGATGAAATGAATAATGCAAATGTGGTAAATATACACAATGAAAGATTAGACAAAAGGAAGAATGAAATTTGGCATTTGCCAGTAAAAGGACTGGAGACAATCATGCAAGGAGAAATGAATGAACCCCCAAAACCAAAGGCCAAATGTTTTCTCTGATATGTGGTTGCTAATTCACAGTAAAGGAGGGGGACTAGGAAAAATTAGAGATACTTTGGATTAAAGCAGAGGGGAGTGAAGAGAAGGTGGGGGAATGGGCTGAAAATGATAGTAGAATGAATTGGACAGTGAAAGAGTAACCTAGTGCATATATGATTACATGAGTGGTGTAACTCTACATCATGTACAACCAGAAGAATGAGAAGTTATACTTCATTTATGTATAATGTGAAGAAATGCATTATATTGTCAAGTGTAACTCATTCAAACAAATGAAAAAAGTTTAATAAAAGCCTCATCAGGACAGGATAGAGTAAAATTCAGACCATCTGAGATTTCCCATCTGCAGGTGACTTCACCATGCTTTGTCCCTTAAACGAACCCTGGGTATCAGAGGAGTCACTGCCCTCCAGGCCCCTTGGCTAGCTGGAGCCCTAAGAGTTAACCTAGTGGACCTAATGGGAGCCCGTGGACTGTAGGAATGGCACAGCCACCCATCATACACCCTAGAACTCAATGGGATGTGGCTGCCTTACACCCCTTAATCAGAATCTCCCTTTAAAGCATGGGAGCCAAGGAAAACTCACCTTGCCAAAGCCTAGGCTGTCTCCTTGAAGTGGCTCCCATTTCAATCAGAGTGAAAGGAACACCCTTGAACACAGCAGGGACATCTGCTCTCACGCCCTCTGCACATGCAGTTTCCCTGTCAGGAAGCCCTTCTGCCAGAAAACCTCACAGCTGATTGTGTTTTCACGGCACATTAATTACTGTTCAATATGTTATATAATCTACCTATTTGTTGTGTGTGTTGATCACCATCATTGTCCTTAAGTGATCTTAGCTACACAGGGGCAAATCCTTGGCCTCTTTTATTCCTAATGCACCCAAACTAATTGTAACTGTTCCTGGCACACAGTGGGTGTTCAATCAATGTGTACTTAATGTGTGAATTGCTCAGTGCAACAACCCCTGCATTCAGAAGTCTATCTGCAGTGGATGAATTTTGTAGAAATTGCCACAAGTTGATTTCCTACATAGAATGTTTGGCAAAGAACAGCTGTCAAATATAGGCAGGAAGCAGAAAAGCCCCAGAAAGGAAAACCACAGACCCTCTTCCCCTTACTCCACCATTCTCTATGCACATTGGCAGAAGAGGCAGAAAGCACACAAATCAGGCAACATATGCCTCATTTACTAATTTCACATACAAATTAAAACCAGACACACCTATTAGTGCCTTCAAAGAGAAAATATTAGAAAAGAAAGAAAATCAAAATTCTTATGTGGTCTTTAGACCACTCATGGTGACAATAGTGTGCCCTAGGCCTTTGGAAACAAAACTCTGACCCCATGGTCTTGTGCTACACACCATTAAAACAGATGTCTGGCCACATATAGAATCAGGGCCACAATATCTGAGAAGAGGAGTGGTTGAACCACGAGCTCCAGATCAGAATGTCTGCATTGAAATCACAGCCCTACCACTGCTACTGAATGACTGTGGAGCTCCTGGTGGTACTGTGAGGTGGGTTGTCCACAGTGTCTGCTTTGGGCATAATAATCACATGACATGTGAGCTGTAGAGCACTTCAAGTGAGTCTGCCCCATGGTGAGTGTTCAATAAATCAAAAGGTCATTTCCTGAGTCCTGAAACCTTGCACTGGCATGCCATGATGTGTAGGAGCACTCCCCATACCTTCAACCCCTCTCTTCCCTCTTTTCCCATTCTATGCTGATGAACCGCACACCCAGCAGAGAGTGCCTCATTGGTTGTAACCTTGGGGCCATGATTGGTCCGGAGGACTCTATATAAGCTTCTGTACTGGGTTCCGCTCTTGCTCCAGCAGAGTAGTCTTACGTACCCCTGGAGTCTGGGTGGAGTGACTCTGTGGACCTGTCACAAACCTGGTCCTGTGAGATGCCACTTTATCTTCCCCAAAGACCCTTTTTCGTCTCTTGGAACTCCAACTCGTGGCGCAGACCCACGAGGCAGGACTTAAAACAATATCTGGCGCCCACATGCTCTGGGGCTTTCTCGACCCCGTCCATAATTGATTTCGTGGTGGTCCCCCGTCTTTGTCTTGCTAGTGAAGGTAACACCAGCCTTTTTGTGATTGTCTCCTGTATCTGTTTGTCTTTGTGTGCTAAAGTTAGGTCAGGGAACCCTAATTCTAAACATTTTTGTGTTTTTCTCTCTCCTAAGACCCAAACTCCCATTCTCCTTCCTTTTCTTAAAATCCTCTTAGTCTTTTTTTCTGTCCCCTTTGCTTTCCGCTTCTCTTTGCTAGATTTCCTCCTACTTTCTGGAGACTTCCCCTGTTCATTGGCTGCTCCCCACCAGTGCAGACTGGTTCTGCCTCGCCCAGCTCCTGCCCCTTTCCCCAGTGGTCCCTGGCTACCGCCTTCTGTCTCTCAGATCAGTGCTGCCCTGCTGCGCCTACTCTACCGGCGCCTGCCCTGTCACAAACAGCAACGGTCCCACCGGTCATGCGGCAGCTCCGCACGCCAGCCTTGGCGGCCCCGCTGGCGGTCACAAGCGGTGGCAGTCCCACTGGCCATGTGGTGGTTCTGCGCACGGGCCTTGGCGGCCTTGCAGGCATCCACCCTGTCACAAGGGTCAACAGCGCCCAGGGTGGCTCACACGGGCCTCGGAGGCCCCGCCCACACCCGCACCTGCAGCGGTCATAAGTGCCTGTAGCAGCCCTGCCCATACCCACCCTGTCAGGGCAGTCCCCCACCTTGGGATTAGGCATGGTCTTAGACTCATGCTGGCGAGGCGCAGACGCATGCCAGCATGCTGGCAAGGGCTGGGACTCATGCTGGCATAAACTGTCACACTGCTTTGTCACGCTGCCTTAAAACCTCACACCGCCTTAAACTGCCCCGCGGTCTTTTTTTTGCATCTGGGGAAGAAAGGGGAGATTGCCAAGCGCGCTGGGCCCGCACCTCCTCTGGATAAGGCTACACAGCCCCTTCCTCCGGTGAACTGCCTACCGCTGCAGCAGCCTGGCGTCGCCGTTGCCAGCCCATCGGCAGCGCTCACTGCGCAAACATAAAGAGTGCAGCCCGACAGGCTTTCGCAGAGAGCCCATACGCCAAGACTGTTTGTTTGCTTTCACTTTATGTCTCCTGCCACCACTTCTTCAACATGGGCAGGCAATCTACTCTCCTGGGTCCTCTCCTCCTTCATGGAGGATGAAGACAACCTCAATGAGGTGGCTCCCACAGCACCCCCCAAAACCAATCACATAGCCCTGATAGTTTGTCCTCAACTTCCTGTGAACACCCTCTTCTTGGAGATTCCACTCCCTCCAACCCCCCTCCTATTTGCCCCACCCTGCCTTCAGCGCCTCCTGTAGTCGCTCCTCCTCCCTACTTTGCTTCCTTTGCCTACGACCAGCCTACTCTTCTCTCTCCTTCCAACCCTTTTCACTGGACTCCACCCGCTGCCCACGCTTATATGGTTAATCTCCAGGCCAATTGAATTGTCTGCCCCTGGATCCTCACTCTGGTCTCTGAGCTTACTCAGCTACACAAAGCCTGTCAAGACACTGGCCCTTCCTCTCCCTTTTTTCTACAACTTCTGGAGTCCTGGTCTTCTTCTCTCCAAACTCCCTTTGATTGGTTTTCCCTTCTCAAGGAAGTCCTCTCCACTTCCCAATACCTTCAGTGGAAGGCTTCTTACCTAGAACTTGTAGAAGAATGGGCTCATCACAATATAACACAAGGTCTTAATTTTTCCATGGAAATGCTATCAGGCAGGGTGACTTTATGTCCCTCCAGTCTCAGGCACCTGTTGGTAATCTTATTTACTTTGAGCAAGTCAAGTACAGTGACCTTAGAAAACTCTCTCTTGATGTGCCTGATGGCATCTCCTTGACAGATTTGCCCAAAATTATGTGGTAATATTAACTGGATTAGGACATTCTTGCCATTACATCCCAAAGTACTTGAGCCCCTCTACGATCTGCTTCAAGGTAGCAAATATCCTTCTAGAAGGCTTAAGATTACTCCAGAAGCTAGAGGCACCCTGGCAGAAATCATTCAATTGTTCACATCTGCCCAGCTTCAAAGATTTGACCCTGCTGTTCCTCTGTCAGCCATAGTACTTTCCACCTTAAAGTTACCTTTAGGTGTCCTTTGGCAATGTGATGGACCTTTATTATGGTCACACCTTCATTGGAGCTCCTGCCATAGGATCACAAGTCTCAACTCACAAATTATAGCCTTAGTGGTAAGGCTCAAAGAACAAGCTAGGTTCCTAATAAGGAACCTGACAACATAGTCATACCCTTTCATCAGGAACAAATTGCCTTCCTCCTGCAAACTTCTTTAGACTTCCAGATAATGATGGAAGGATTTCCTGGATCATTGTCTTCCCATCTACCTCCTTCTAAACTACTGCAGACTCTACAAGATCTTCCATTGACAGTGACCACTCATGCCTTTCCCTTGAGCAAACCCATTCCTATGGCCCCTTGTGTGTTCACAGACACCAACACTCATCATCTTGGCTATGTTAGGCCTGGAGACTGTCCTATTGAGCCTATGGCTACCCTCAAAGCTATACTAGAAGTAAGACAACAACCACGGTATATTATGCACATTTGCTCCCATTCCGGGTTACCTGGCTTCCTATCAGAAGGGAATGCCTCTATTGACAAACTTGTAAGTCAGCCTAAAGTCATGATGTCCACTCTAGAACAAGCTAGAGCCTTACACCAGAGGTTTCACCTCTCAGCAGATAGTCCTCATTGCCTATTACCTGAAATTCCAATCCAACAATGCAAACATCTGATTCACACATGCTCCTGTTGCAGCCCATTGTTACCGTTGGGTCCACTCCAACCACAGGGCGTCAACCCCCATGGATTGACACCCAACTCCCTCTGGCAGATTGAAGTCACTCATATCCCTACCTTTGGGAAATTTAAACTTGTACATGTGATAATTGACACCTATTTCTCCCTTGAGTTTACTACTGCCCTTGCAGGAGAAAAAGGAACCTATGTGATTAAGGCTCTAAAGCAAGCAATGCTATTCATGGGTGTCTGTAGTCAATCAAAACAGACAATGGCCCAGCCTATGTCTCCCTCAGATTGAAGGAATTTTTAACTTCCTGGGGAATTTCCCGTACCAAAGGGATTCCCTATAACACCCAGGGACAAGCAGTCATTGAAAGAACCAATCGCACTCTAAAGAAGATGCTTCAGAAATTTGATTCTACAGAAAAGAACCCTTCTTTGAGATTGTTGGATGCTTTATTTACCCCCAACTACCTCACTTTTAACAAACAAGGCCTCCATGCAGCAATCTGACACTGGGGTCCATTTACCTTCCCTACTCCCCTTCCCTCGGTATGATGGAATGGCCCAGACCCTCTGCTCACACAAGGGCAAGGCTATGCTTGTCTCTTCACCCCCACAGAGTCTAATCCCCTTTGGAACCCATCCAGGAATATTTGTCCAAGCCTCTCTTGAGAAGACATCTTTCTTCCCCAACTGAAGAAAAATGCCCCTTCGGAACACAAGAAAATTCCCACCACATGGATCGCAGCACTCAAGAATGTGTAAGAAGCTCGCCCACCTCATCTTCACTGGAAATGCAAGGCTTCACAGCTTTGGCTGATCCTAACCCCAATCCCCTTCCCTTCCAGCCCCCCCCAACACCATTACCCCTTCTCTTGGAAGAGAGCTCATCTGGGGGCATGTTCACACGAGCTGGTTAGCCAATGACAGGTAAGATGCTCAGAGGAGCACAACCTAAGACAGACACAGTCTTGTTTGCACCCCCCTCTTTCATATGCAACATGTAGGAGTCTGGAAATCCAGCAGAATGATTCTCTCTCATGAGGAGATTATCACAGATACCTCCAACATGCTTGCTTATGGGCCATACAGGCCCCACTGACCTTTCAAATAAAAGTAAAAAGGGGGATATGTAGGAGCACTCCCCATACCTTCAACCCCTCCCTTCCCTCTTTTCCCATTCTATGCTGATGAACCACACACGCAGCAGAGAGTGCCTCATTGGTTGTAACCTCGGGGCCATGAGTGGTCTGAGGACCCTATATAAGCTTCTGTACTTCCTGGAATAAATGGGTTCTGTGTCTCATTCTGGCAGAGCAGTCTTACCTACCCCCAGAGTCTGGGTGGAGTGACTCCATGGACCTGTCACCCCAAAACCTGATCCTGTGAGAATCCACTTCGTCTTCCCTGAAGACCCCTTTTCATCTCTTGGGACCCCAACTCATCAAGCAGACCCACAAGGCACGACTTAAAACAATAATGATGTAGATAAGGGATTAGACTTCATCATACCCTGTGTCAATCAACTTTTCATGGCTGTATGAAATACTTGGGACAAATCCACTTATTCAGAGGATGATGACAGCTCCCAGTTGTAGAGATTTCAGTCCAGCATTGAT
The DNA here is from genome assembly GCA_004024805.1 of Geosciurus inauris. Taxonomy (NCBI): domain Eukaryota; kingdom Metazoa; phylum Chordata; class Mammalia; order Rodentia; family Sciuridae; genus Geosciurus; species Geosciurus inauris. Next base: position 49,387 of record PVHX01008905.1, read on the forward strand.
TGGCCCCGGGGCTACTAGCCCTGTGGGAGCTGGGAAATCATGGTGGGAAAAGCAAGATGGAACAAATCCATGTACCTCAAGGCAAGAGCAGGAGATAGATAGATAGATAGATAGATAGATAGATAGATAGATAGAGGGAGGGAGGGAAGGGGGGCTTTCTCTTGGGGTCTCAGGAATTATCAGGATTTAAACATTGATCCTCTGCAAAGTTATTCTGTGAGCTGAAATACTATAATATGCAAGCCATTCTTGTTGTTTGAAGCATCAGCTGATGTGATGCTCCAGCTGCAGGGGATTCTTCCCAGAGATGGTGCTCAGGACCCTTGGTCTGGGCTCCAGATAGTGTCCCATCTTTGCCTTGGTGGCAGAGCCTGTATTTGTCCTGAGTCCCTGGGAGTCCAAAAGCAGAGCTGATCCAGGGGCCAGGACAGAGGAATCACCCCAGACAGTGCTCACTCACCTGTGAGTCCCAGCAGGAACATCAGCAGCAGGACAGGACAGGGACGCTGGTGCCAGGAGGCAGGCACAGACATGGTGGAGCCCTAAGGAGCCTGTTGTCCCAGGGTCTGTGCTGGGGAGATCCCAGACTGTGCTCTCTGGAGAAAAGGGATGCCCTTCCTCTCTTGTTGCAAGAGGAAGTGACAGTGACAGAGTAACAAGCAATTTCCTTCGAGACTGAGAAGTGGAAACCACAGAGCACAAGCAGCAACAAGGTGCAGAGTTTCTCACACTATTGTTTCAGAAGGTATGGGAACAGACCCTTCAGGAGCAAGGCCTCTTTCCCCCTGGGCCTGCGCTGACCCCTTGTGGTTTCCTGGGCCTTAGTGATATTCTATTTGGGAGTCCAAGGACAAGGAGGATGTGCCCCAGACTCCTGATCCCGAGATTCTGGCTGTGGCTGGCTTGTGGCCTCACTCTGCACCAGCTACACCTGGACCTACTCAGCTAGAGGAAGGAGGAGCGCTCCTGAGGCCTGCTCAGTGTTGGGAGGCACTGGGTCACTTCATGCCATGGCCAATCATTGCAAACATTTTTTTCTTTAAAGGATCATGGCTACCCATAACAGCTGGGTTCATCCTGACACAACCATATGTGCATGGAATTTGATATCAGTTCTGGATCCCCCGTTACCCTCCATCCTCGCCCCACTCCCCTCTTCCTTCTTAGTTTCTACTAGACTTTCTTTTGCTTATGTCTTCATGTATTTTTGATTGGTTCTTTTGCTTTATACATAAATGTTAAATTACCTGTTGTATGTTTATATGTGCACATAAAAACATAAATTTTTAAGAATTCATTCAGCATTTCCTCCTTTTTCCCACCCCTCCTCTTAGACTCTTGATCTTCTATTCCACTGACCTTTCCTACATCTGTATTATATCCTATTCTTCTATCTTTCTTTCCTTTATTTCACTCTGGCATCCACAGGTGAGAAAAAAATTTGACCTTTGATTTTCTGAGTGTGACTTTGTTCACTTAGCATGATGTTCTCCATTTCCATTCATTTATCAGCAAATGCCACAGTGTCATTCTTCTTTGTGGCTGAGGAGAAGAGGAAGTAACTGTGGTGGAATTACAAGTAATTCTCTTCAAAATTGTGAAGTAGAAACCAGGGAGCAGAGTTGTAAAAAGCACAATTTCTTAATCTATTTGTCTATCGACAGGTAACTGGTTTATTCCATAATTTAGTGATTGTGAATTTTACATGTGTGTGTACATGTGTGCTATAAACATGTAGGTGGCTGCATCCCTGCTGATTTTATATCCTTCAGAAATATACCAAGCTGTGGGATAACTGGGTCATGTGGTGGCTGCATTCCTAGTTATTTGAGGATTCTCCATTCTGGTTTCCTGAGTGGTTACCTTCATTTGAAGGCCACCCAACAACGTACATGTCAGTGTGCATTTCACCTATGTCCTCACCAACTCTTATTATTGTTTGTAATCTTGGCATTTGCCATGTGACTGGAGAGAGATGAAACCTTATTGTAGTTTTGATTTGCATTTCTCTGATTACAAGGAATGCTGTAAACGTTTTCATATACACATTGGCCATTGTGTTTCTTCTTTCAAGATGTTTCTGTTTAGTTTTTTGGCCCACTTGTTTTTTAGGTTATTACTATTATTATTTAGGTTGAATGTATTTGAGTCCTTTACATATTCTAAACATTAATATCCTGTTGGAGGAGTGGGTGGCAGAGATCCTCTCCCATTCTCTAGGCTCTTTCTTCATTCGCTTCATCATTTCCTTTGCTGTGAACAGATGTTAATTGATGACATCCCACTTACTGATTCTTGCTTTTCTTTTGTACTTTGGGGGTTTCATTAAAGGAGTTGTCACCAGCTCCTACATGATAGAGCATTGCCCTTGTTTTCTTTTAGTGTTGCAAGCTTTCTGTACTAATTCCTAAGCCTTTGACCCATTGTGGTTTGACTTTTGTGCAGGGTGACAGATATGGATCCAGTTTCATTTTTCTACATATGGCAAGCACCATTTGGGAAAGAGGCTTTTTTATAAAGTGAATTTTCAGCACCTTTGCCAAATATCAGAGAGCTGTGAGTAGATGTGTTTCTCTCTATGCCTTTTATCCTTTTATTTTGGTTTTCCTCTCTATTTGTTGCCAATTCCATGCTGTTTTTGTTACTATAGCTCTGTAGTATAAATTCAGGTCAGGTATGGTGATGCCCCTGCATTATTTTTCTTGCTCAGTATGGCTCTGGGTATTCTGGGTCTCTTATTCCTCTAAATGGATTAAAGAATTGGTTTTTCTAATTCTTTGAAGAATGTTCTTGTCATTTTGATGAGGATTCTACTGAATCTGTATATTGCTTTTGTTAGCAAGACCATTTTGAGATATTAATTCTGACTATGGAAGAACATGGGCTCTCTTTCCATCTTCTAAATTTTTCTTCGTTTTTTTTTTCTTCACTGTTCTATAATTTTCATAGTAGAGCACTTTTACCTCCTTGGTTAGATTAATTCTCATGATCTTTTTCTTTTCTTTCTTTCTTTTTTGTTTTTTGAGGTTTTGTGAATGGGTGATTTTTCTGATTTTTTCTTTGGCTGAATCACTATTTGAGTATGGGAAAGCAATTGATTTATGGGTGTAGATCTTGTGTCTTTCTTCTTTTCTGAATTGATTTATAATCTCTAGAAATATTCTGTTGGAGTTTTTTTTTTTTTTTTTTTGGTCTTCTAGACATAGGATCGTGTCATTTGCAAGCAGATGACCTCTTCTTTTCCTATTTTTATCCCTTAGTTTCTATCTCTCTCCTGATTGTTTTGTCTACTGTTTCAATAACTATATTGCACAGGAGTGCTGAGAGTGGATAACCTTGTCCTGTACTTAATAGTTGATGAAGTGCATTCATTTTTTCTCCATTAAGTGTGATGTGAGCTCTGGTTTTGCCATTCATAGCCTTTATAATGCTGAGGCAAGTTTCTTCTGCCTCACTTTCTTCAGTGTTTGTAACGTATGGATTCTGGATTTAATGAAAGGTCTTTTCTGCATCTATTGAGATGGTCCTGTGATTTCTGTCCTTAATTCGAAGTGGTGAGTAACATTTATTGATTTTTGAATGTTGAAACAACCTAGCATCCCTGGGATGAAACCCACTTGATCATGGTGTGTTAACATCTTGATGTGTTTTTCCTGCAGGAGGGTATTATTTTATTAAGTATTTTTGCATCTATGTCTATCAGGGCTATTGGCCTGAAGTTTTCTCCTCTGTAAACTCCTCTGGGTAAGTTTTACAAAGCAATGAAACACTAATGCTCAGTGTTCCTTATGTTTCAAATTACTGTGCACTATGCCTCCATTTTATTATTGTTTACATTTTTCTATATATTTAAACTGACATGTAACTGATATTTTGAGTATTTTTACTATTGTGATGAACAATGTAAAGGTGGAAGAACATCATTGTTTTTCTTAATCATCATGGAGATGGCATCCCAGGGTTTCAGTTTGCACAGTCAGTTTTACAATCCTCTCTTTTATGGAGAGTGATGACTGCCTTTATTCAGGACAATACTGATGTTAATAAGTGCTAAGGAAGAAGATTACACAGGTTAAGGAATATCTTTTTTTTCCCCGGGTTTGAGGCACGGAACAATTAGGTAAAGAGGAAGGAGAATAATTTTTCTTATGAAAGACGATTAAACCAGAATGAGTTTCCTTTGAGAAACTCAACATGATGGGAGAAAAGAGGTAGACAGGAAAAAAAAAGGCGGAATGATCCTTGAAAGCAAGGACTTGGGGAGCTTGATGGCCAAGCCCAAGGCAATGGAGGAGAGCCATCCTGATGTGTTCACATGGGGCTTGCTGGTCACATTCTGGGGAGGTAACATAAGATGCTGCCCAGAGTTAGGTCTCATGGCCCTCGCTCAAGACCATGAGTGCAGACTCAGCCATGGGGCATCAAGGATGGGGAAGAGGAGCATTAGGAGCCTGTGGGCTGGCAGGTGTCTGGGGGTGGAGGCATTTGAACAGTCCACAGAAGCTTCTCGGCAGCTCCTTCTCTCAGGCTGAGCACCATGGAACAGGAAGAAGGTGGCAGAGACCAGGATCCCAGGTAGTGGGTAGTGATGAAGGATCTGTGGGAAACATGTCCACATTCAATTATCTGCTCACCATTCATCATGCGTCTCCTGAGAGCTATGAGGTTCTGGTTGGCCCTCCTTAGATACCTGTCTTGAGTGAACCAACAGCCCCAAGTCAGGACTCTCAACTCAGCCTCTCCTTAGTCCTGACTCCCCCTCCCTCTCCCTGCAACTTGGTCACACTGAGAGTCATAGGGGAGCAGCCCTAAGAGCAGCCCACATAGAACTTCTCAACATTGCTCCATACGGTAGAATCTTCCTGTCCACGGGGAGCTAACTTTAGGCTATTGGATTAATCTAGAGGTGTCCTCTAAGGCAAGAACCCAATCTGCTGCCCCTCAATGCATCTCCTCAGTCCATCATCTAGATTCCCTAGGACTCACTGGACACTCATTGCCAACCCTTGACCTCCTTATCTCCTGCACATCCCACAGAGTTCCTGGGAGCTGGGACCCAACAAAAATTGCATGAGATCCTGAGGGTGCTGAGTGCTGTGTGCCTGGTTCTCCAGACCCCACTGACTCTGCAACTGTGCATAGGTGGGCTGGCACTCCCACTGGCCCTGCCCCTTCTGCAGCAGCCTATGGTCCACCCTCCCTCCTGAGGACTTACTGTCAGGATTTATGCTTCCTGTGGATGTAGAAGGCAGAGGCACTGAATGCCATTAGGATCTTGAGGCCAAGTAACAGAGCTATGAGGTATGGAGTAAGATTATAATACCCCATTGTTCCTGAAATCAAGGGACAGGAGGAGCCATTAGAAGGGATCCTGGGAGTCCCTGCCCACCCAACACCCTGCGCTTGCCTCAAGTGAGGCAACCTGGGCCCAACAAAGTTGTAAAGCTTTAGCACACATGCCCTGTCCTGGCTGCCCTGGTCATGGCTGAGGAATTCCTTATTCCCACTCATCCAGCCTCAGGTCCCAGGGTGTCCTCAGTGAGGGAAGATGAAAATGTGTGCTCCATGCACACTGCCCACCCAGCCATGCTGGTTCCTACTTGATCTTCACCATGTCATGTGGAGGGATTATCATCTCCTCCTGATGAGGAAACTGAGGCCTGGGGAGTTTAGGGAGGGTCACAGCTTAGTGGAATCCAACCCCAGAGAAGCCCCTCCCTGGAGTCCTATATGGTGATTCCTGAGACCATGTTCTTTGGACCAAGAGAATGTCCAGTGTCTTCCTGCCTTGAGAACAATTTTCAGTGGGGCGTACACATGGGGTGAAGGCCATTTCCTCGTGAGAGATAAGAGGAAGGCTGCTCGCCCAATACCATGGGTGAGCTGAATGACCCTGTGTCTGAGGACCTTGGCAGTCTCCTGAGGAGGTACAGGATGAAATGAAATCGCTGATTGAAAAGCACTTTTGTGATTTGAGAAGTTGAAATTTCTCATATTTGGGAGATGCCTCAATCTCCAAATAGCCGACCACCCCTCCAGTGCTATGTCATCTGTTGGACATACAAAGTCAGATCCTGGGAGGCAGACTTTGGAGTTTTTGCATTTTTACCAAAAGCCATGTTTGCAGTTGTTCACATTTTTACCTAAAGTGAACTGGCTTACCCTCAGGAAGGGAATTCTTGGCATCCGGTATTCGAACATAAATTGGGAAATGGTACTAATTAGCTAGGACATTTCAGGGCTGCTTTTGGTCAACAGTCCTTTGGAGAAAGACAACAAACAACAGGCTTAGCTTGAGTGCTCACAAGGTAAAGGTGAAGTGTGAGAGTCAAGGGACCCTCGGTAGTATTATAGATTTATATGAACCCTAGGAAAGTGGGAAAAAGAAACTAATGAAAAAAAGAATAGAATTCCAATAAAATGGAATACAGGGAAGTAACAGAGAAGATCATTGAAACACAGAGAAGGTCCCTTTGAAAGTCAATGAAGTAGAAAATTCTCTTGAAAACTGATGACACAGAGAGAGAGGGAAGGAAGGATAGAGATAAAGAGAGAGGGGGAGGGACACATTAACCAACATCACACAGAAAAAGGGCTTATTTTACAGCTCCTACAGACATTAGAAGGATAATGAGGAGATATTGGGAGCACACCTGCAGGCATAGGTAAAGTTGACACCTCAGGTAAAATGGACCAAAAATTCCTCAAGATGCACAACCTACCCCAATACACTCCAAATGAAATCTACCATGTGAATGGCCCTAGAATGCTAAGGAAATTCAAACTTGGAAAAGACTTCTTGATGCCCAAATGGTTTCCTAAGGAGGTTGTACTATGTGCTTAAAGATGAACTAAAACTAATTATGAGCAGGGTGCAGTGGTGCACACCTGTAATCCCAGTGGCTGAGGAGCTTGCAGCAGGAGGATTGTGAGTTCAAAGCCAGCCTCAGCAAAAGTGAGGTGCTAAGCAACTCAGTGAGACCCTGTCTCTACATAAAATACAAAATAGGGCTGGGGATGTGGCTCAGTGGTTGAGTGCACCTGAATTTGATCCCTGGTAACAAAAAATGAAAGAAAATAATTTTGGTGCAGAGAAAACTACTATAAAAGGAATTTTCAAAAATTGAAATACATACTCCAATCATTTTTTAATGATAAAATTTTCATTTTTTAAAACTGGAATAATGCTCTTCTCTTAGATTTTAGAATGTCCTTCATAATCTGACCATTCCAGTTGTGGACTGCACTTGCACAGGTGTGCGTTCCTGGCTAAGTGATTAGCGGATGGGATTAGGCAGCCTCCATGTATCTCTAACTATGAAGGAAACTGCCATTCCTTTCCTACCATTAGTCTTCCTGCAAGAAGGCACAGGGACAGATCAGTGGCCTAGTGTTGACCAAACCCATGAGGCCCATGATAGGGCATGCTGGAAGGAACCTGGACCTTGAAAGAACCTTCCAGGGTCCAGACCTGCTCCTGTGGTTACACAGGGAAATAACTCACATGGGGGCACAGAATGGGGTCTCCAGACAACTGTGGGTTCTTAGGACAACTTTCATGGGAGAGAAAATATTTCTTCAATTAGCTCACATTGGCATTATAGGCTGGAGGTGTCCCGTCCCCAGAGACCTTAGATTAACCTTGAGTAGTGTAGCTGGATCTCCAGGTGTCAGGGAAGAAAGCCATACCTCCATTGCTCTCCAGGGCCGTCCTGTTCTCCCTTTGTGTAACTCTTAACTCATAGGGTGCTTGAAACTAAAAAGGAAAATGCACACAAGCAGAAATTTACATGTTGTGATGATGCTTTGAGGGTCATCACTAGTGGTGGTCTGTTATCACAAATCAGGAGGCAAATGAGATCCCCATGGGGACCATTCAGGGCACCCAAGGTCCTGGTCCAAACTGTCTCTACATGCTCCAGGGAGTTTTTTTTCAATTTCATCCAGCAGGGACCAGAGTTTTCTAGGTAAGGAGACAGATGGATATGGAAAATTCCTATATGGAATGGAGGCTGGGCAGATGTTAACAGAGTAAGGAGGAGGGAGAGGCCCTGAGGAAGGAGAACAGAGCAACTGTTTAGTACAGAAACAAGAAGCAGGGTATTAGGACAGGAGGGTCCTACTACTTCTTTAATATCTGTTTATGTCAGAAGATGCATGAAGAGGCGGACCAAGCTCTTTCTAGTGGAGACTCTTGGGGTGAGGATGGGGATTGCAGCTGACTTGAAGATTCTCTAATAAACTTGAATACTACCTTTACCACTTAAAAAAGACAAAAGATATAAACAAGACCATTCAGCTGGAGTGCAGACCCCACCAGGTGTCTGTTCCCTGCTCCTTCTAGACAGCTGAGACATCCATCCTTTGGCTTCTGGAGGTCACAGGCTGCCCACTGTGTACCACCTGGCAGGTGAGCACCACGTCCCCACTCTGGGCACAGGAGTCCACCAGCAGCTCGCTCATGTGGTTATAGGTTCCATCCATGTTCTCTGTGATGACTGAGGTGGTGTCTTTCCTGGACTCATTTCCATTCTGCAACCAGGTTACATGCAAGCTTAGGGGGTAGAACTTCTTTGCCTGGCAGATGACAGTCACCTGGTTCTTTGTCACTGCGTGTTTTGGGGTGAACTCCAAGGTGGGTAAAGAGAGAAGGAGAGAGAGGACCATGAGGGGGTGACAAGTGTCAGGGGAAGAAGGCAAGTGGCAGGTGCCAGGACAGGCCCATCCCCCCTTCCTTCTCCCTCAGTGCTCCTGTGTGAAGGCCCAGGAGATGTCACCCAACTCAGCAGAGGAGCCCCTTAGAGTGTGGGTGTGGGGGAGCTGACCAAGATGTGCTCTGTGTTCACAGGCTCTGGATGCCTGTGGGAAGTAGGAGTCCCTGCTTTTAACATCACCACACAGAGCAAATCAAGATAAAGTTTAAAAGCATTTGGTCAGCCGGGTGGAAGTCTTGCTGGGGTGTTGTCCAGGCCTTGCTCCCTGGGGCCTGCAGAGGCCTGCAGGATAGAGTTTCCAGTGCTGACTGGTTGTCTGTCATGCTCTACCTGCAGGTGGACATCACATCCTCCCTGTGCACAGAGGAGATGACCAGCTGCCAGGTCATCAGGTTGAAGGTCTCGTCCTTGCTCTGTGAGAGGGTTGGGCCTGTTTCTGTCCAGGACACATTTTGATTCTCCACCCAGGTCAGCTTAGGCTCCAGGGGTAGAACTTCATCACCTGGTAGATGATATTCACCTGGTCCCCTGCCATTGTGGTCTGTGGGGTGACCTCCACGTTTGGCGGAACTGAAACAGCACAAGCAGAAGCTGTGACCTTATGGCACAGACAGCTGAGTTCCTCCCAGCACTATAAGGATGTCACTGGGGACGATGCCAGGGGTGCAGCAAGGACTTAGACACTGAGGGTGTGCATGGGAATGAATCATTCATCACAGAGCCTGCCACACCAAAGGTGCCAAGTGACCAGCAGGTCCCCTGAGGGTAAAAGTGTGTGAACTTCCTGGCGGCAGGAAGTTTAGCAGAAGAGATGAAATTCCTGGCAGGTCAAGGCTCTGTTCTGGTAGCTCAGCAATGGTAGTTGTGCTGGTTGGTTAAATGAAACCACCAGCTGTCCACTGGGCAGGAATCCACATGTGCATGGAACATGAGAATTGATATCTCCAGGGTCCAGGCTGACCTTAACTATGCTGGACACACAGTAAGACATACTTGCTTCTGAGAGGTCCTCGTCTGGATGTGGGAGAGCTTCTTCCCATTTTTAAACCAGTTCAGGGAGATGTTACAGTGTGGGGAGGGGTGGTAGAAGCCATGGGACTTGCAGGTGAAGCTCACCATTTGCCCAGGTGTGGCCCAGGGGCGGGGGGAAGTTCTGACTGCGAAGGAACATTGACAGACAAGTCAGGTGATCGGGAGCCCACCTCTGACCACAGTGATTGACACTCTTAAGAAGCTTCCTAGATGTTTTTATTATTGTTCTTTTTATTATTTGCTGTGCTGAGGATCAACCCCAGGTGTATGTCAAGCACATGCTGTGACTGGGCCACACCCATGACCACAACAAGACTTCATTTCTTAATCCTGCTAATAAAGCTCTGTGGGTGCTGAGCTTATCACTGTGTGGTGTCCCTACTCTCTTGTCTAGGTGAGGGCCACTTTCCAGCAGGCAGTGAGGAATATCAGCCCAGGTGCTGCTTCAGGCCTGAGGTCCATGTCTTCCTCTCAGCACCAGGGCATTGCTACCAATCTGGGCCCAGGGAGGATCTACAGCCCTGTCTCACACTTTGTTAGCAACTGTGTCCTGCTGGCCTGCCCTGGAATGCTGGACACCCACTGTGGTCATTTATAGAAACAAATGCAGAAGACAAATGGCACCAGGACACCACCATGGACATGGGAACCAGGCTTTCCACACTGAGACATGGACTAGCACTTCATCTGAGGAATTTGGTCATTGGAAAATCTCCTCCCAGGCCACACTGAGCAAAATTGTCTTTGGATCACACACACAGAGCTGCATCTGGAATCTTAGCAAATGATACAGCATGATATTCAGAGCTTGGGGAGGCTGAGGCGGGAGGATTGCAATGTCAAGACTAGCCTGGGAAACGTAGTGAGAACTTGCCTCAAAATAAAAAGTAAAAAGGGCTGAGGATGTAGCTCAGTATTAAAGTGCCCCTGGAGTCAATTCTCAGTACTAAAAACAAAAACGAAAACAAAACAAACAAACAAAAATATCAAACCTAGAGGACGGGTCCTCAGGTGGGTCCTTTGGTGTTTCTACATTGCTCATTACCACTCAGCACCTTCTACAGCTGTCATCAGGCAGCAAATATCATGACTATTTGTATTAGCAAATATTGACCTCACTGCCTGACACACGTCCTACACTCAGAGGGCACAATATGGAGGGTGTCACTGAAGAAATGGAGTCACCTAGATCCCAGCAGCCTGGAAGTCCCTGTAGGGATTGGGGACTCTAGTCAGTGGCCATGTATGAAGAGCTGCTCAGCATCCGGATGCTGGCCTGAGTCCTTGGAGAACCCTCAGCTCTTGAATCCCCACTTGCCCCATGAGGGGGTCCTAGTGAGAGCCTACTATGGGATAAGGCTCAGATAGGGGAGCAGCTGGCCAAGGGCACCAGGCTGGGGGAGAGGGGAAATGATCACACTCCTCTCAATCAAACAGGAGGATTATTTAACACCTGTTTCTTTACTGCTGAGCCTCAGTGTCCTCTTCTGTAGAGAGTGATTTAAAGCATCACCATGCAAGAGGAGCGGGGAGGCAAGGCATAGTGCTGGCATGCAGTAGGAGCCTAATAATGACACCTGTGGCTGTATTGTCACTCCTTCTGAAACCACACATTCATTCTTTAGTAGCCTCAAGGAGCAACAAATGTAGTGGGGACCCCAGGAAAAGCCTGCATCCTGTTTCTTCAGCTGCCAGGAGAACCTGAGTGAGAGGAGGAGCAGAAACCCCTGGTGATGATGCGTCACCTGTCCCTCTCTGCATCCCCCCACCCCAGGTTCTGATGTCTAACCCAGGGCCTCAGGGTGCTCAGCAGACATCCACGCCTGCCCTGCATCCCGCCCTCTCCCTGTTTTCTTAAGAATCCCCATAGGAAACAAGGTGGCAAAGTGCTTCTCACATCATGAACAGCATCACCTCCAGAGAAACTGTTTCCATAAAGTGGGGCTCTGTGGAGGGACAAGGCACAGACGCCCCAGTGGCTTTTTGGGTTGTCAAGGCAAGGATGAGTGTGTGCAGAAGAAAGGTTTTCCAGTCACTGTGGGCTTCAGGCTGTGAAAGCGAGCAGCTTCCTGAACCTGTGGAGATGGATGAGGAGCAGAAATGCTGGCTCCCTGCAGTGGGTCGGGTTAGGATCTGTATTGAGTGCCTCCTGTGCCCTGCTCCTCTGTGGGGACAGTGTCTGTTCCCAGGGCAGCAAGGAGCCTGGGCTGGAATGAGACCTGGGCTCTGTTCCCAATGCTGGCATCAATGTACAATGTGAAAGAGGGCCTGCCAGGGCCTCCAGCTCCCCAGGGTCAATGGTGTGGGCATAGGTGTGAAGAGCCATAGTGTGCTGACCACCTCAGACTCATGATTTTGGAAGAGCATGCAGGGCCTCTTGAAGGAACCACAAAGTGAGCACCTGTGCTTCCTGAACTGGGAACCCCTGTGTCACCCCCATGGGGAACGAGGCCTGATGAGTGACCCAGCTCTGCTCCTCCCCTGCAGTGCCTGTGAGGGCTGGTTCCTGAGATGCAGGGATTTACAGGTAGCCCCAGGGCAAAGGCCCAACCTCTTGGCAGCTCCTCTACCAGGGCCTCCAGGTCCACAGGGAACCTGAGGCTGTTGGAATCCTCTCAGGTGCTGTTCCAGAAGAGGAAGGAAGGAGAGCCTGCCCTGCCCCCTCCCTGCTCTTAAGGACTTGATCTTCAAGGTAGAAAGTGCAACATTACTTGGTGGGAGCAGAAATTTGCCCTACTGTTTCCATAGCATTCAGAGTGCAGATTGGCACATAGTAGGTCCTCAGGTTTGTGGCAAAAGGAGAGGAGTCACTCACAGAGGGGAATTGCTCTCTGAAGCCAGCAGACATGGCCTGGCTCTGTGAGGGCCAAGTCCCTCACACCCTCAAAGCCCTCAGCTGGGGAGCCACAGGGCTGGCCAGACTGGAAAGGTCAGAGCTGTGGAGCAGGCAGGTGAGGGGTGCACATGTCCCCCACTGACCAGCCATGCAGCCTTGATCCAATAGCATGGCCTCCACAGGCCTCTGCCTCCCTGACCTGCAGAAGGGGGACAGCAGATCATGACATGGGCACCCAGTGCTGCTCCTGCTTCTTAGCTGTGGCTCCCAGAATGGAGGGCGTGACCTCTGACCTCTTGTCACACAGCAGGGATGAGGAGGCCCAGCTGCACTCACCTTGCACAGACAACTCTGTGCCTGGTCCAGATCTGAACTCCTTGTTTTCAGTGCTCGTTTTCTGGAACTTCACACAGTAGTAGGTGCCGGCGTCTGCTGGGGTGATGTTATTGATGCGGATGGAAAAGTCCTTGTTGTCCCTCTTTGTGACATCTGAGACATTTGTGACTCGGGGAAAGTGGCCTCCTATGAACTTGTAGATTACCTCCCGGCATGGCCCTGCCCCTTTATACCACTCAATGGGCCCCACAGGGTGCAGGGAGGTCACAGTGCAGTGCAGAGTGGCCGACTCTCCGGCAGTGACAGTCACCGACTTCTCAGGCTGCATCACCTGCAGCTCCTGTGCAGCCGCTCCTGGAGGGAGACACAGGGTCGTTACTGGTCATCCTGGTGGATCCTCTTGGTTTATCACGTGGTATCAGCAACTCCTGCCACTGACTGAGTGCTCACAGAGTGGCCTTGAGCTCAGCACAGGGCATGTGTCCTCACACTGACCTTCCCATGGCTTGCACCTCCACACTGTGAAACACCTGCCCCTGAGGCCAGAGCTGAGCAAGCTGGAGGGAGGGGACGTGGGGGCCTGAGCCCTCCCCTGAGCTCTCACGCCTCACCAGCTATCTGTTGCTCTTTCCTTTCTGACCACAAGGTCACTGGCACTTCATGGACCATGACTGGTGAGGTCATGCGGTCTTGAGACTCCCAAGTTGTGAGGGGGAGAGGTGGGTACAGTGAGTGGGAAATGCCTTTGACTCTGAGTCTCTGGCTCAGCTTCATTGTTCCACAGAGATGCCAGCTCATGAAGTGGTTTCCTCCGTCACCTGGAGTGATCAGGGTACATGCAACAATGAAGGCGCAGCTCAATTAAGAAATGAAACATCAGGGGCTGGGGTTGTGGCTCAGCGGTTGAGTGCTTGCCTCGCATGCGTGGGGCACTGGGTTTGATCCTTGGCACCACATAAAATAAATAAAGATATTGTGTTCATCTACAACTAAAACAAAATATTTAAAAAAAAAAAAAAAGAAATGAAACATCACTGAAGCGCCTTGCACATGGCTCCACTGTATAATCACATTATATATGTTTTCTAATGCTGCTGTGACAAATGACTGCACATCTGGTTCCTAAAACAACAGACATCTTTCATGTTATGGTTGTGAACACTGAAGTCCAAGTTTCCTGTCCTGGGCTCCTCCCAGGGGTCCTCATGAGAGCTGTGCTGCATCACGAGGCTTTGTTCCCTGCTCTCCACCTCCAGGGGCTGCCTCAGCTGCTTCCCCTTGTTTCCCATCCTCCTGTTCCTCCACCCTCCTGCCTCCCCCATTGCATGTTCTTCCCTAGCTCTTTCCCTCCTGTCTCCTTCTCACCAGGACCCTAGTGACCTATAGGGCCTACCTGATAAAAGACCAGCACTGTGAGGCAGCTCTCTCTAACATGCTCACAGGAAAATATGGAAAAGTAGCAAAGGCAATCTGGAAATGATTCACAAATTGAGAACATCAATAAAGAGAGAGAATGTATGAACAGGAACCACACAGAAACTTGGGAGCTGATGAGCTCAATTAACTCCAAAGTTCACGGAGATACCTCTTCGGATTTGAACAGGCATTTTAAAATTCCCAAGATATTGAACAGTAACTATTGACATTGCTCAAGTTACAGTTCAGAAAGGAAGACAGGAATCTTAAAAAAATTCTCAAGTCCATTCAGGGTAGCAGCAAAGTTCACTGACATGCACAGGAGAATTCTACAAGAGGAAAAAGAAAAGAGAAGGGGCAAAAGTTTATTGGGAAAAGAAATGCCTTTCATTTCCTGAAATATTATCAAATATATGAATGCACAACTCCAAGATGCTGAACAAACTCCAGGTACCATCAACTCCAGCAGACCCACCCTGAGGCACATTGTAACCAAAGTGCAAAAGCTAAAGTAAAGAGACAAATCTGAAACAGAAAGAGGCATGTTCACCACGTAAGAAAGGGTCCTCCTAAGATTTTTATCCAAGTTGTTAATGAAGGAAACCAGAAGGCACTGACATGATGTATTTAAAGTGTTGAAAAAAATGTACCTAGAATTCTATACCTGGCACAAATGTCCTTCCAACATCATGGAGAAATGCAGATATTTCCAGATAAACAAAAATTGAGCAAGTCACTCCCTCTAGACTTGTCCTGCAAGAAATGTCAAAAGGAGGTCATTAGGTTGGAGTGAAGGGATGCTGGAGATGGAAAGTCCAAGTGGTACCACAGATATAGATCTCCAGTTGCATCCCACATTTTTGAACTTTCAAATTTTCCTGATGCCTCAACATCCCCACAAGCAGATGTGAACACTCCATTCAGCCAACCGAATGCGATAAGTTGCTCTCTGTTCCAGGTTCTCTTGTTGCTCTCCCTGGACTGTGATCTAGTGGCAGCCACACACACATGTGAAATCCTCACTGTGCTGGCTTGTGTGCTGGGCAGGGACCCCCAACAAGGCACCTGTCCAGGAGTTCTCCCTAGGAACTGTGTTCCTGATGAATCCCTAATTTCTTGTGCCTCGCTAGGTACAATTCCCACAGCTCTGTTGGCACGGTCCTTAGGTGGCTCATCAGTGGGATTAACTGTCCCATAGACAACACAGTGGAGATGAGGAAGGGATGGTCTAAAGTCAGGTGCAAAGTCCCTGGGGCATGGCCTGTGACTGCTCACGCCTCACTCCCTGGCTGTCCCCAGTGGCTCCACCATGTGGCACAGCTCTCTGGCCTGCTGGCCGTCTCATGCCCTGCTTTGTGCAGCTCTCTGTTGGTTTCTCAGAGAGCTGCTAACACCCTCCCCCTCACAGTGCTGCTCCTGTCCAGCCCCACGTATCCACACTGAGATAGCAGTTCCCAGCCTGGCCCCCAGCTGCAGAATCATCCCACCACTGGAATCTGGAACACCAGACCATGGGAAGGGCTATCTACCAGTGCACTGGTGTGGGCACGTGATTTGAGGAAGGACCTCTGCTGGTGGCTGTGTAGTTCCATGGGGTGATGAGGGTCCCTTGCTGAGGGCTAGTGTGAGTGAGAGGCAATTCATTCTCTTCCCTCTTGTCTTTACATTGTCCTCCTCCCAAGAGTCCTCCATGACACCCCCCTCAATGTCCATGCTACACTACTGGCAGCCCCTTCTCTGCTCCATACTTGCTGCTGCTGAATTCCATCTGCCATCCTCATCCTCCTCATCCATCCTCATCCATGGTGATGGGTGACTCCTGGTGCAGGGAGAACAGAGGAAAGAGCAACTTGAGCCCTCTCTCCTTCAGATGCCCAAAGAAGCAATTTGAGGTCACAAATCTCCCCTGGGCAGTTGTTTGGACTTTGAAGTGCTGCCAACCACTGACATGCTAAGTGTCTCTCCCTTAAAATTAAATGGTCACAAAATAAAGATTTTAAAAGATGTAATTGAGACCACCATTGCTCTTCTGTCCATGAAAGGAGGGCGCGTGGTGGAGATTCCCTCGGCACATGGCAGGCAGAGCCCAGAAAGAGAAACCTTTGGTGGTGGAAAGAGCCTGTGCCAGAGCAAGTGCACACCAGGATCCAGGGACAAAATACAACCCTGAAGGACATGCCCCCAGTGACCTTCTTCCCCCAGCAAGTCCCTACCTGCCTATGGGTACCAGTCAGTGGTCCATGCAATTTAAAATCCATCAGGTGGATTAATCCAGATCCAGTGGCAGAACCATAACTGAGTTATTTCCCCTCTGAACCTGCTGCATTGTCTAATGCAAGTGGGGGCGGGGGGGGGGGCATGTTCTGGGAAGGCCTCACATCCAAACATAACCCACTCCGAGTATGAATGGTAGAACCTTGGAGGGAGGGAGGTCACTGCCCACAGCAGGGGACACTCCAGACAACCAGGAGCTTGTCAGCTAAACAAAGAGAGTGAGTAAAGTTTAGCCACCTCTGGGTATAATCAGGGACAAGATTTTGCTGAAGAGGAAAAACAAGCAGATGAAGAGACAGATTATCCTATGGTGGGGTCACCCCAGGGACAGGCCATTCTGAGGACACCAAATATCTCTCATCTTGCTTTTCTTTGTAGCAACCAGAGGCAGACGCTGAGTACCACAGCTCCAAATGTAAAAGCATAAAACATAAAAAAAGCAAGGGGAAAGCCTGTCACGTTAGACATGTACCAAGTCAAAATAATCAAAAAAGAATTTAACTCCTGTGCACTGAGCTCATGCCGGAGCTAGCAAGCATGATGGTTGCTTTAGAATATTTATCAAGTTAAAAATAAGATTCAGGGTAGAAAATAAATGGGAGTAAAGTAAACTGTAAGCATAGGTAACAGTTTAGTATAGATATGTATAATAAATTAACTGTTGTACAGGAATGTGTAATATGTAATTAACTCAAAGTTTGATAACTTGATTGACTAGAAACCTCAAATTTATGTATTTTATTTTAATGCTAAATATAGGTATAAGAAACAACATTTTTAAGATAATTGTATTAAGGGTGCTGAATGGTTTTTGTGTCACTACAACAGAATTGGAAATAGCGTAAATGTATCAGTTCTCAAAGTTTCATGGACATAAATAATAAGGGGAATCAAATTAGAGTTACAGGTGGGAATCTCACTAAATTCAAACACCATGACCCCTATAATCTTTAGAAGGCAACTAAATGTAAAATAGAGGAAAGATGGGCATCCATCATTTTATCTGAAGCCTTGCTTATACTTTCCATAGCTGTGGTCTCATTGCTATAAATATTCCATAATGGGCAAGGTTCTCTAACAAAAGGAATAATGAATTAAAACAAAAATTACTTTTTGGGCCTGGAAGTTGGCTTGATGAACAAACCCTATATACCCACAGTTAAAACAGTTTATATTGGGAGATTCCATGGTGGCCAAGCTGAAGTACCCAACACTCACTCCTCACCGAGAAGAATCAACCCACAGATGGGCACTGTGTTTTGACGTGAATGATGTGGGAGAATGCTGAGTCTCAGCGAGGGAGAGACTAAGCTATGTGAGACTCAGAAACCCTGGACCAGACCATGAGAAGAGGGAGAGGAAGGTGCCAAAATCACACAATGGAGAGCACACAGCCTCCTTAACACTGGTGCTGGAAAACCTGGACCTCCGTGTGTAGAGGAATGAAACTGGGTCCCTCTCTTCCACCCTGCACAAAAGTCAATGCAAAGTGGATCAAAACCCTTGTCTGAAATAATAACATTTAAAACTACTTGAAGAAAACCAAAGAAACACTTCAACATATAGACACTGGCAAAGATTTTCTGAACAGTACTTCTGTAGCTCAAGAAATGGCAGAAAGAACTAATTTGTGGAATAACCTCAAATTAGAAAGCTTCTGCACAGAACAGTAAATGACTAACAGAGGGAAGAGAAAGCCTACATGAAGGGAGGAAATGCTTGCCAGCTACTTTTCTGACAAGGGTCAATAACCAGAATACATAAAGAACTCAAAATCCTCGAAACCAAAAGAAAAATTATTGATGAAAATAACCCATGTGATAAATAGGTAAATGAGCTAAACAGGTACTTCTTACCTATATATAGGGGTCTTATTTGACTTTGCTACAGTATACACTGTGCCCAAAGCCATCCTTACAGCCCAAGAAGCCATAGGAGCCCACATTATGGTTCATAGCTAGAAATAAAGGCAGAATTAGATATCAAACCAGCAAGACAAATCTCTAGGAAAAGGCTTTTACTATATGAGATTCACTCTATCAAACTAGTAGAAGTAACTATCCACCAGATACCCAAATCCTGATACAGGAGCATATCAAACATGAAAAAGATCAAAATAACTCACTAGCAATGGATTCCAAAGAAAATGATGTTGATGAAGTACCTGATAAAGAATTTGAAAAACTATAGAGAAGATCAATGAGATTCAAGAGAATAAAATTATATCTGTACATGCACCTAATACTGGAATTTCTAACTTGGTAAAAGCAACATTAGATCTGAATGGAAAGTGAGGCCAGTATACAATAATAGTGAGAGATTCAACATCTCCCTTTCATCAATGCACAGATCATTCTGACAAGACAGCAATACAGAAGCATCAGATTCCAACTCTACTCTAGATCACAAGCCTTACACGGAGCAAAACATTCACCACACCTGCAGAACACACCTCCTTTACTTCAGCATGTGAAATATTCTGTAGAAAAGATCATATAGTTGGACACAAAACAGTCTCAAGAAATCCAAAAACATCAAAATCATATCAGATATCTTGTCTTGATACAGTGAAATAAAAGCAGCAATTAATAGAAAAACATATAAACATCATAAGAAGGAATCATGGAGACTTTAAAACATGCTCTGCAATGAATGGTGAGCCATTGAAAAAAGAAAAATGGAAATTAAGTGTTTCTTGAAACAAATGAAGATAAAAACACAATGCACAGAACCTCATGGGATACAGCAAGAGCAGCTCATCTTAGAGCAGTAACTTCCAAATAAAAGCACAGCAATGGAGTTCAAGTAAACAACACAACAATGTACCTCAAGAATTTAGAAAATCAAGAGCACAACCCCAAAATCGGTAGAAGGAAAGAAAGAACAATGATCTGAATATGAATTAACAAGGTGGAGATTATAATTCAACCAAAAAATCTAATGAAACAAAGAGTTGGTGTTTTGAAATAATAAACAAAATCAATACACTTTTCTATAGACCAACAAAAAAGATAGAGAACCATAATAAAGAGGATTAAAGAGGGAAAATAGGGATGCATTAAAATGATAGCACAGAAGTGTAAGGCATCATTACAGACTACTATAGACAATGACGCAGATAATGAGAAAATCAACGAGAAAGGAAGAATTTTTCAGACACCTGTAACTTGCAAAAATTGAGCCATGAAGACACAGAAAACCTAGAGACAAATAATAAGTAGTAAGATTGAATCAGTAATAGTCACCCAACAAAGGAGAGGCCAGGCCCACATGGCTTTCCTGCTGAATTATATCAAACTTTTAGGGAAGATCCAATGTCATCTCTGCTCCAACTATTCCAAAGGTTAAAAGAGAGAGAAGAATTTCAAACTCATTTTCTGAGGTTAGCATTTCCCTGATCCCCCAAGCACACAAAGACAAAATAACAGAAAAGTAAAGACCAATATTCCTGATGAATGTAGATGCAAACTACCAGGATATCAAATCCAATAGCAAAAAAGATCATCCCTGATCAAGTTGGGTGTATCCCAGGGATGCAAGGTTGTTTCAACACACATAAACAATAAATGAGATCTTTCACATCAAAAAAATGAAGAAAAATTCATATGATCATCAAAATAGATGCAGAAAACCATTTGATCAAATTCCACATTGCTTCATGATGAAAACCCTGAGCAAATTAAGTATAGAAGAATTGTAGTTCAGCCCAAAGGAGTCTAAATATAACAAACCCAGAGTTAATGTTGTACTGAATGGGGGAAAGCTGAAGGCATTTCATTCAAGAAACAGAACAGGACAAGTGTGTTCACCATCATTGCTATTATTCAGAACAGCATTGGAAGATGTAGCCATAGTAAGAAGACAAGAGACAGAAATTAAGGTACAAATACGGAAGAAATTAAAGGATTCCTGTTTGCTTATGAATAGGACTCTCTATAAGCAAATGTCTAAAGCTTCCACTGAAAGAAAACTAAAACTGAACAAAATCAGTAAAGTTGCAGGATACAAATTCAATATACAAAAACTAGAAGCATTTTTATAGACCTATGAAGAGATTTTTGAGAACAAAATCAGAAAAGCAATCCCATTTACAATAGCCACAAACATATATGCATATATATGTATGACTTATGAATAAATTCTACTAAAGATGTAAAAGGCTTCTATAATTAAATTATAAAACATGATGAAAGAAATTTTAAAAAAGACAGATAAAAAGACAAAGGCTGATATTATGGTCCATGTACCCGGAAAAACTGATGTGTTAACAATACAGAAGTGTGCAGAGGTGAAATGAACAGTTTATGAGAGCTATACCCTTATCAGTGGGTTAAAACATCCAAGTGGATTCATCCATTTCAGAGATTAATACTTTGAATGAAGTAGTGGGTCTTAATTATGGGCAAGTAGGGTGTGGGTGGAAGATTAGGTCATTGAGGGTGGAGCCCTGAGGACTAATGTCAGGCCGTCCCTCCCCCCACCTCTCCCTCCTTCCTGGCTGCCATGAGCTGAGCAGCTTCTCTCCACCACACCTTCTCCTCATGATATTCTGCCTCACCTCCGGCCCAGAGCAATGAAGCAGACTGAGCGTGGACTGAACCTCTGAAACTCTGCGCCCCAAATTAGCTTTTGCGCCATTAGGTTGTTCTTGTTGGGTATTTTGATCATAGCAATGAAAGGCTGGCTAATATTCTCTCCTGGGGTCATGGGTTGGAAGAACTAATATTGCTCAAATGTGTATACTATGTACTTTATGCATGTAAGAAATATCTTCCTGAACCCCAATAAAATGAACAACTAATACATGTTAATGAAAACTAAAGTACAATGGAATATTAAATAAATATTAAAGTAAATATATTCAGATAAACAATAGTTAATATGGCTCAGCATAAGTTAAAACCAGACCTTCAAGAACTGATATTTATTGCACAACTCAAATATAGGACATGGTAAGTGTCAGCTTTGCTTCTTCATTTGAATGGCCAATTTTGCTTATTATTATGTCTCCAAAATAATAAAGAGCACCTCATGGTGTGTTACTACAATCTTTTTTGATCACATTTGCCAAGGCACTCATAGTCAACCACCAAAATTATTAAAATTCCTTATTTTCCTCAAAAAAACCTAGTAAATATTTTGCTCTTTGAATTGAAATGTTCTGTCCAGGAAAGCACATGATGCCCCCTCAGCTACCATTTGCCTCCACCTCCAAAGGAACACATACATCCTTTCCAGGGATCCATGGGGTACAGCCAAAGTCTTTTCAGCACACACAATCATTGTGGACAAGATCTCCATTGCCATGACCAGCATGGCTGTTAATTCAGAAACCAGCCAGGGGGGATGGAGGATTAGAAAAGACAAACAAATACTTATAGAGAGCAAGCTGGGACCAGGAGTTGCTCCATCACCTTCTGAAGGAGCAACTAGTTCAGTGACCCAGAACTAGTACAGCACTTTTAGTATACAGGTTTTATCATCAAAAGGTTGTTTGTGGGAAAGTTCCTTCAAAGCAGACAGCCTTGAAGGTTGTGGTCGCTTGGGAGACATTGTGGTTATCTTATTATGCCCAGAATTCTCTATCCCTGGCAGCTGGTGTCTGAGCTCAAGGTCCAGGATGATATAGCTACAAGGCTTTGCACAGAGTCTCCTCCTGAGGAGGCCCAGCACCACCATAGCACTCTTGACATGCACCTTTGCAGAGGAAGTTCCTAACGAAAATGCAGCCTCAAGGCAGCCAGAGACCATGATCCACGTCACCACTGTCCACGCTCAATAACACCTTTCTCTAGGAGTACAGGTAGTACATTATATCAATAACTTCTTCCAAGGATTCACTTATTAATGACAAATGATACAATGTCTTTTAGATCCTTTTGGGTTCTACTGACAACATACTCCTTGTTTACTTTTACATACTGATTCAAATCAACAGACAGAGGGGTTTCAAGATGGTGGAATAGAGAAGGTTGCTTTCCTAGCTGCTAGAAAGCAGGTAGGCAGCTTCTCAGCAAAGTGTATGAACAAAAAAAAAAGGGGGTGCTTTACTGAAATTTAATAGTGCACATTCAAAACAGATCGTTACTCAGGAGGTTGGATATAATAAAATGAAGAATAAATCCCCAGCACTGCAGCTGCTGCTGTAGC
The DNA here is from genome assembly GCA_004024805.1 of Geosciurus inauris. NCBI lineage: Eukaryota > Metazoa > Chordata > Mammalia > Rodentia > Sciuridae > Geosciurus > Geosciurus inauris. The sequence goes on from PVHX01008905.1 coordinate 72,145, forward strand.
CAGAGACACTAGCCAGAGCAGTCCCTCCACTAGCAAAATAGAGGGATAGAGGAAGCAAAGGAAACAGATTTGTAGGCGGCATGGGGCATGTCTGGGTATGGAGAGTTTAGACATCAAAGACACTGCTGGACTAAACTAAAAGGTGTGCTGCACAATATCCTTGTTTGGGTATAAAGCTGCATCTCCCTGGCCCTAGAAAAACAAGAACAAATCAACACCCAAAGCAGTAGAAGACAGTAAGTGATAAAAATCAAAGTTGAATCAAAAAAATTGAAACCATAAAAGGACAATTAAAATTATCAATGAAAGAGTTGATTTTTTGAAAAAATAAATAAAAGAGATAAACCCTGTGTTATGCTAATGAAGGGAAAGAGAAACTCAAATCACTAAAATTTGTGCTGAGAAAGGAAATATCATCACATATACCACTGAAATAGAGATGATAACTGGAAACTATGTTGAAAATTTATACTCTAATAAAATAGAAAATCATAAAAACATTGACAAAAGTTTAGAGCCATATTACCTACCCAAATTAAATTAAGACGATACAAAAAATTTAAAAACAGATCAATTTCAGGCAATAAAATTGAAGATACCATCAAAAGCCTCCCAAGAAAGAAAAACCCAGAATCAGACAGATTCTCAGCCAAGGCCTACCAGGTCTTCAAAGAGAATCTAACACCAACTCTCTTTAAAACTATTTTATGAAATAGAAAATGAGGGAACCCTTCTAAACTCATTCCATGAAGTTAATATCACACTGATAATAAAACCAGACAAAGACACATCAAGGAAAGAAAATTTCAGACCAATATCCCTCATGAACATGCATGCAAAAATTCTCAATAAAATACTGGCAGATCACACACAAAAACACGTTAAAATGATAGTGTTAGTGCAAAAGACCAAGATGGCAGCAAACTTCACAAGTCATTTCAGGCTTTATTCAAGAACAGGACTACATCTACGGGGATGGACCCACTTTCCCAGTGGAAAATGAGCCAGTGAACAAAGAAAGGGATAGGGTTTTTATAGGCTATTTTGGGAGGTGGTCTAGAGAAAAACGTGCCAGTTTTCTTGGGCACACAGGAATTTGGGGCATGTTTTTATCAATCAATGAGATAGGAAGTTGGGCTCTTGGGTCAAGGGCCCTGTGTTCTTGCTAAAAATTATCACCTTAGTGTGGTGATAGCTCCTTTCTTCCTGAGATTAGCATCAGGAAGACGTTTGTTGGGGGAGGTGGAAACTGTCAATGTAATTAGCATCAGGAAGAACTTTGTTGGGGGGAGGGGGGAGATACCAGTGTAAGTAGCATCAGGGAGGCATTTGTTGGGGGAGGTGGAAGCGATCAGTGCATGGCTACTTTTCTTTTTCTCAGACTACATTATTTTTGGGTCCCACACCTATTAGATAGTGCACCATGATCCGGTGGGGTTCATCTTAGAGGTGCAAGGTTGGTTCAATAGAGAGAAATCAGTAAACGTAATTTATCACATCAATAGACTTAAAGATAAGAATCATATGATGATCTCAATGAGTGCAGAAAAAGCATTTGACAAAATAAAGCACCTCTCATGTTCCCCTCTTTCACCACGTTTTAAAACACATTCCTGGAACTTCTAGCCAGAGCGATTAGACAGATGAAATAAATTAAAGGGATATAAATAGGAAAGGAAGAAATTAAGCTATCATTGTTTGCTGACAACACGATTCTGAATTTAGAAGATCCAAAAATTCCACCTGAAAACTTCCAGAGATAATAAATAAATTCAGCAAAATAGCAGAATATAAAATCAACACCCATAAATCAAAATGCATTTCTATGCATGAGTGATGAATCAACTGAAAGAGAAATTAGGAAAACTACCCCATTTGCAATAGCCTCTCAAAAATAAATAAAATCCTTGGGAATCAATCCAACAAAAATGGTGAAAAACCTCTACAAAGAAAACTATAGAACACTAAACAAAGTGATTGAAGAAGACCTTGAAAGGTGGAAAGATCTCCCATCTTCTTGGATAGGCAGAATTAGTATAGTCAAAATGGCCATATTACCAAAACTGTTATACAGATTTAATGTAATTTCTATTAAAATTCCAATGACATTCTTCATAAAAAAGCAATTTTGAAAAAAATTGAAAAAATAAGAGACCCAAAATAGCCAAAACAATCCTTAGCAAGAAGAGTGAAGCAGGAGGCATCATAATACCAGACTTAAACTATATACTACAAAGCTATAGTAACACAAACAACATCGTATTGGCACCAAAACAGACATGAAGACCCATGGTACAAAATAAAAGACACAGAGATAAACCCATATAAATATAGGCATCTCACACTAGACAAAGGTACCAGACACATATACTGGAGAAAAGATAGCATTTTCAACAAATGGTGCTGGGGAAACTGGAAATCCATATGCAGAAAATGAAACTAAACCTCTGTCTCTCACCCTGCACAAAACTCAACTCAAAGTGCATCAAGGACCTAGGCATTAGACCAGAGATCCTGCACCTAATAGAAGAAAACGTAGGCCCAAATCTTCATCATGTCAGCTTAGGACCTGACTTTTCTAACACAACTCCTAAAGCACAAGAAATAAAATAAAGAATCAACAAATGGCAAGAATTCAAACAAAAAGCTTTTTCTCAGCAAAGGAAACAATGTGAAGAGAGAGCCTACAGAATGGGAGAAAATCATTACCACACACACACATCATGTAGAGTACTAATCTTCAGGGGATATATAGAACTCACAAAACTTAACACCAAAAAAACAAATAACCCAATCAATAAATGGGCAAAGGAACTCAACAGACACATTACAGAAGAAGAAATATAATTGATAAAAATCATGCAAAAATGTTCAACATCTGTAGCAATTAGAGAAATGCAAACCAAAATTATGACAAGATTTCATCTCATTCCAGTCAGAATGGCAATTATCAAGAATGCAAGCAACAATAAGTGTTGGCGAAGATGTGGGAGAAAAGGCACACTCATACATTGCTGGTGGGACTGAAAATTGGTGCAACCACTCTGGAAAGCAGTATGGAGATGCCTCAGGAAACTTGGAATGGAACCACCATTTGACTGAGCTATGCCACTCCTTGATATACACCTAAAGGGCTTAAAACCAGCACACTATAGTGACCATGCCACATCAATGTTTGTAGCAGCTCAATTCACAATAGCTAAGTTATGGAACCAACCTAGGTGTCCTTCTACAGGTGGATGGATAAAGAAAATGTGGTACATATACATAATGGGACATTACTCCATCATAAAGAAGAATGAAATTATGGCATTTGCAGGTAAATGGATGGAAATGGAGATGATCATGCTAAGTGAAATGAGCCAATCCCCAAAAAATGAAGACCAAATCTTCTCTCTGGTATGTGGATGCTAACCCATAACATGGCAGAATAGGAAGGGGAAGTGTGGAAGTTCACTGGATCTGACAAAGGGGAGTGCAGGGAAGGGACCGGCGATGGGAATACAATATAGAGTAGAATGAATCAGTCAGAACTTTCCTCAGAGCCCTCAGCTGGGGAGCCACAGGGCTGGCCAGACTGGAAAGGTCAGAGCTGTGGAGCAGGCAGGTGAGGGGTGCACATGTCCCCCACTGACCAGCCATGCAGCCTTGATTCAATAGCATGGCCTCCACAGGCCTCTGCCTCCCTGACCTGCAGAAGGGGGACAGCAGATCATGACATGAGCACCCAGTGCTGCTCCTGCTTCTTACCTGTGGCTCCCAGAATGGAGGGTTTGACCCCTGACCTCTTGTCACACAGCAGGGATGAGGAGGCCCAGCTGCACTCACCTCGCACAGACAACTCTGTGCCTGGTCCAGATCTGAACTCTTTGTCTTCGGTGCTTGTTTTCTGGAACTTCACACAGTAGTAGGTGCCTGCGTCTGCTGGGGTGATGTTACTGATGCGGATGGAAAAGTCCTTGTTGTCCCTCTTTGTGACATCTGAGACATTTGTGACTCGGGGAAAGTGGCCTCCTATGAACTTGTAGATTAACTCCTGGCCTGTCCCTGTGCCTTTATACCACTCAATGGGCCCCACAGGGAGCAGGGAGGTCACAGTGCAGTGCAGAGTGGCTGACTCTCCGGCAGTGACAGTCACCGACTTCTCAGGCTGCATCACCTGCAGCTCCTGTGCAGCTGCTCCTGGAGGGAGACTCAGGGTCGTTACTCTTTGTCCTGGTGGGATCCTCTTGGTGTACCACATGATATGAGCAACTCCTGCCACTGAGTGCTCACAGAGTGGCCTTGAGCTCAGCACAGGGCGTGTGTCCTCACGCTGACCCTCCCATGGCCTGCACCTCCACACTGTGAGACATCTGTCCCTGAGCTCAGAGCTGGAGCAGGCTGGAGGGAGGCGGCTTGAGGGTCTGAGCCCTCCCCTGAGCTCTCATGCCTCACCAGCTATCTGTTGCTCTTTTCTTTCTGACCACAAGGTCACTGGCACTTCATGGACCATGACATTGGGTGGGGTCCTGGGGCTATTGGGACTCCTGAGTTGTGGGTGAAGTGGTGGGTACAGGAAGTGGGATGTGGATTTGACTGTGAGTCTCTGGCTCAGCTTCCCTGTTCCACAGAGATCCCAGCTCATGATGAGGTGTCCTCCATCACTTTTGAGTGATCTTATTACATACAACAGTGAATGTGCAGCTCAATTAAGAAATCCAAGATTGCTGAAGCCCCTAGCATATCTTCCCCACAGTATAATCACATTTTGTAAGTTTTCTAATGCTGCTGTGAGAAATGCCTGTGAACCACATGCTTAAAGCAACAGAGGTCTATCATGTTATTGTTGTGAACTTCAGAAGTCCAAATTTGCTGTCACTGGGCATCCACCCGGTGGTCCTCATGAGAGTTGTGTTGCATCATGAGGCTCTGTTCCTTGATCAGCACATCCAGGGGGCTGCCTGAGCTGCTTCTCCTTCTTTCCTGTTCCCCTTTCCTCCACCCTCTTGCCCCCCGCCCCCCATCCCATGTCCTTCCCTAGCTCTTACCCTCCTAGGGTCCTCTCATCAGGATTCTAGTGACCTATTGCACCCAACCTGAGAAGACACCAGCAACTTGCTCTCTCAAAAATGCTTGAGCACCTGCCTAGCATGTGCGATGCCCAGGGTTCATTCCTCAGCACCACATAAAAATAATAAAATAATAAAGGTATTGTGTCTATCTACAACTAAAAATTAAAAAAAAAAAAAAAAGCTTGAAGGAATACCAGACCTTAAATTGTAGTATAGAGCTGTAATAACAAAAAACAGCATGGTATTGGTACCAAAACAGACATGAAAAACAATGGAACAGAAGGGAAGACATAGAGACAAACCCACGGATAACCCAGTTATCTCATACGAGACACCATAAACATACACTGAAGAAAAGATAGCCTCTTCAACAAATGGTGCTGGGAAAACTGGAAATCCATATGTAGCAAAATGAAATTAAACCCTTATCTCTCACCCTGCACAAAACTCAACTCAAAGTGGATCAAGGACCTTAGCATTAGACCAGAGGCCTTGTGCCTCCTAGAAGAAAATATAGGATTCCCTGTCTACGTCATGTTGGCTTAGGAACTGACTTCCTCAACAAGACTCCTAAAGTGCAAGAACTAAAATGAAGAATCAGTAAATAGGATGATATAAATCTAAAAATCTTCTTCAAAGCTAAGAAACAATAAAAAATGTGAACAGAGAGCCAACAGAATGGGAGAAAATTGTTACCACCCATACTTTGGATAGAGCAAAAATCTCCAGGATATGGAAAGAACTAAAAAATTTTAACACCTCCCACCAAAAATCCCAACAAACCCAATCAATAAATGAGCAAAGGAACTGAACAGGCACATTACAGAGAAGATATAGGATTGGTCAACAAATACATGAAAAAAGGTTCAACATTTCTAGCAATGACAGAAATGCAAATTAATGCTATGCTGAGTTTCCTTCTCCAGGCAGAATGGCAGTTATCAAGAATGCAAGTAACAGTTAATGTTGGCAAAGATGTGGGGAAAAGTTTTCACTCAGACACTGCTGGTGGGACTGCAAATTGGTGCAAGCACTGTGGAAAGCAATATGGAGACTCCTCAGAAATCTTGGAATGGAATTACCCTTTCCTCTAGTTATTCCACTCTTTGTCACATACCTAAAGGGCTTAAAATCAGCATACTACAGTGATGTGGCCACATCAATGTTTATAGTAGCTCAGCTCACAAGAGCTAAGCAATGGAACCAACCTAGGTGCCCTTCAAAAGACAAATGGATAATGTGAATGTGGTCTAGATAGACAATGAAGGGAAGGGAGAGGGATGGGAATAGGAAAGAGAGTAGAATGGATCATTCGTAACTTTCCTATGTTCACATATGAATGCAGCCAGTGTAACTCCACAGCGTGTACAACCACAAGAATGGGAAGTTATAAACCATGTATGAACAATATGTCAAAATATACTCTACTGTCATGTATATTTAAAAGGAACAAATAAAAAAATAAAAAAACAACACCGCTGTTATTTCCTTCAACCAGCAAAAACAAATTCCCCTTGGAGTCTCTAGACCACTCACAATGACCATAAGCTGCCCCCATGGCTTTGGAGGCAAACATCTTCCCCTCATGGCCTTATCTAAATCATGAAATGAACAGATGTCTGGTGACCTCTTGCCTCTCTAGGACTTAGATGCTCCATAAACACTGATCACCTCAAGTGCTCCCCACAGCTACCAAAGCATCATCAGGACACAGTAGAGCAAAACCTAGAGCTCTGGTGTGTCCCACCTGCAGGATGGGGTGGCTTTCCCATGTTTAGTCCCTTACATGAAGACTGGGTATCAGAGGGGTCATCTCTCTCCAGGCCCCTTTGGATAGCTAGAGCCCTAAGAGTTAACCTAGTGGACCTAGTGGGAGTCCATGGACTATAGGAATGGCACAGCCACTCATCATACACCCTGGAACTCAGTGGGATGTGGCTGCCTTCCACCCCTTAACCAGAATCTCCCTCTAAAGCATGGGAGCCAAGAAGAGCACACCTTGCCAAAGCCCAGGCTGTCTCCTGAGCTCAGGGCAACTCACCTCTCTGTTCCAAGCCTTGAAGTGGCTCCCATTTCAATCAGAGTGAAAGGAACACCCTTTAACACAGCAGGGACATCTGCTCTCATGCCTTCTGTAACTGTGGTTTCCTTGTCAGGAAGCCCTTCTGGAAGAAAACCTCATGGCTACTCTGCACCTCCTTTTAATCTCTGCTCAAATTCCCCCTCTCAGTGATGCCCACCCAGACCACCACAGTCTCAGTCCCTGTCTCCACAGCTTCTCCAGTTCCCTCATCCAGCTGATTGTTTTTTACTTCACATTGATCACTGTTCAATATGTGATAGGATTTACCTCTCTGTGGTGTGTTGATCACCACCATTGTCCCGAAGTGACCTTAGCTACACAGGGCAAGTCCTTTGCTTCTTTTGTGCCCAATGCACTGTAAGTTCCTGTGACAGTTCTTGGCACACAGTTCTTGCCTCTCTAGGACTTAGATGCTCCATAAACACTGATCACCTCAATGTGTGCTTAAGTGTGAATTGCTCAGTGCTACACTCCCTGCATTCAGAAGTCTATCTGAAGCAAATAGATTTTGTAGAAATGACCACAAGTTGATTTCTCCCATAGAATACTTGGCAAAACAAGAACTATTTGTCAAATATAGGCAGGAAGCAGAAGAGCCCGGGAGAAGAAAACCACAGACCCTCTTCCCCTTCCTCCACCATGCTCTACACCCATTGGCAGAAGCTGCTGAAAACTCATAAATCAGCCAACACATGCCTCATTTACTAATTTTATATACCTCTTAAAACCAAAATGCACCCCTCTTATTGAATTAAAAAA
>PVHX01008906.1:0-30873 GCA_004024805.1 Geosciurus inauris
AGCTATTTAAAAGAAAAATGATAATATTAGAGTATGAACATACTGATAATACAAAACTATAGTTTCTGAGAAGTCAGTGTGTATAAAATTTCTGCTCTCTACATTTTTCACCCTGAAATTTAACATTTCCCAATATAAAAGCACAATGCTGCTGACTTGCTTGTGAATCCACTTGGCAAAACTTAAAAGTACAAAAACTGCCAGGTCTGGTGGTGCACACCTGTAATCCCAGATACTCAGAAGGCTGAGGCAGGAAGATTACAAATTCAGTCAGCCTAAGGCCTGACTTGGTGGCACACACCTGTAATCCCAGCAGTTCAAGAGGCTGAAGCAGGAGGATCGCCAGTTCAAAGCCAGCCTCAGCAACGGTGAAACACTGAGCAACTCAGTGACACCCAGTCTCTAAATAAAATACAGAATAGAGCTGGGGATGTGGCTCAGTGGTCAAGTGGTCCTGAGTACCCCATCCCGCCAAAAAAAACCAGCTAGGGATATGGCAGGTCTACAGTAATAAATTGGTATGTAGGAAAGGCTTTTTAAGAGAGGTTCTTGAATTAAGAAACTCATTTCTTCCCCTTGATTAAACATGGATTAACAAATTTTAGTGTCCTGTGATTTTTGTTTTGTATATAAACAAATGGAGTTTTATATTTGGTTTCTTTCTCTCTCTCTTTCTCTCTTTCTCTCTCTTTTTTCCTCTACCCTCCTCTAGTGCTGGGAATCAGATCCAGAATATTTGATATTTGATTTTTTTTCCCCGTGGTGCTGGAGTTAGAACCCAGGGACTCATGTATCCTAGGCAAGCACTCTACCACTGACTGGACTCTTATATTTAAATTTTTAAATATAAGATCCTAGACTCTTATATTTAAGTTTTTATAAAGAATTATAAATTTGTTTTGTAATAATTGTGTTCAGTATCTAATTTGCAATAACTGACTAAATTTCTGAATGTAGGAAGTATGTTTTGGGAAACCTGCCTGGTTAATTGTGTTCCCTTATACATTTTTCCATAAAAATAGGATATCTACATGATCACCATTCTTGTTTTCTTGTTAATATGAAAAAGCATGAGAAGAATTAATTTAAGATATAACCATAACTATGGTCCAGTGCTCTTGATTTTGTTTTAACCAATTATGTTACTTCCTTTTTGACTTTAAGGAAATTTGTCATGAGTTTGAATCATGTGATTGCTTTCAGAAGTGTTGAACATTTGACTTCACATTTAAACTTTACAGTTGAACTTAAGAAAAGTTCATGTTGTAAATAAAATGTTGTAATGAACTTCCTACTTTTTATTATGGAAAACTTCCCCCAAAGTGCAGAGAATTATAAATGAATTTAATGTACTTTCACACCATTTCAACTAATACTAACTTAAGAACGTAGTAGAACCATACTCTTATTAAATGAATAAACGTTCAGATGTACAAAGTTGTATCTACTAATACAACTTATACTAATATTATTTTATTTCTCTGTCCTCACTTCTCAATTACCTTAAAGCAGATCCCAAATATCATGTCACATTTCATGTGTGAATATATTAGACTTAGTGGTTAAAAAACATGATCATACCTAGAAGTCGTTAGAAGTAGGGTCTTAAAATGTGTTATACAGTTAAGTGTTCAAAATTTCCTGGTTATATTTGTTTGTTGTTCTTTTCAAATTTATTTACTGATGAAACTGGTTTGTCAAATCATTTCCTAGTCTGAATTTTCTTGATTATTTTCTAGTTGATGTATTTTAAACGTGTTCCTCTGTTCCCTGTGTTTCCTGTGAGTCATAGGGGCTTGAACCTTTGTTTTTTGTTTTAGACAGGAATATACTTCATAGCCTTTATATATTTCTGTCACAAGGTACAATAATATCTTACTGTCTTTTTTGTGATATTAGTACCAGTGATAATCTATTTTTGTATAAGTCCATTGCTTTATTATATGTTACAGAATAGTGGTATTCCAATTACATATTTTTTTTTTTTTTGTTATTAGCTAGAATGCTATTTTTGTTTTGGGCCTGTTTTTGTTTTTGTGTTTTTTTCAGAGGGGAGGGGACAGAGTCTTGCTATGCCGCCCAGGCTGACCTCAAACTCCTGGACTCAAAGGATCCTACCACTTCAGTCTCCCAAGTGGCAGGAACTATAGGCATGCAGCACTGTGTCCAGCTTTAAATACTTTTGGCTTTTTTTTGGTACTGGGTACTGAACTCAGTACTCGACCACATCGAGCCACATCCCCAGCCCTATTTTGTGTTTTATTTAGAGACAGGGTCTCACTGAGTTGATTGGTGCCTCACCGTTGCTGAGGCTGGCTTTGAACTCACAATTCTCTGTCTCAGCTTCCTAAAGTGCTGGGATTACAAGCCCGTCTCAGCTTAAAATACTTTTAGAGAGACTTTTCCTCATCACTAGTTTGATTACCTGAAATTAGTTCATGTAGGAAAGAAAGGATAAATAATTGATTCATTCCCTTTAACAATTTTTTAAATAAGTGGGTTCTCTAGCATCCTCCAGAACTCTGTTTCACATGTTTAAAAAGTACTTTTGGTTACTGTTCATTCTAAGAACACATTGAGGACACAAAATGTTTGAATTTGATAACATTGATTTTAGGGCCTTTGGAGGCAAAGCCACAGGGCACAGCAGACTGAAAAGGTTAAAGTTGCTTGTGAGAACTAGCAAAGTTTTTTTATTCACTGTGTCTCAGGGTAGAAGAGAATGATGTCAGTCTGGCTCAAAGTTGAGAACTTCCCTAGAGACTATGTGCCTGTTGGATTTCGACCTATCCTATATTTAAGCCTTTTATGTTTAAACTAAATTCCTGGTTTATTAAACTTTGTTTTTGTCCTTATGCTCTAAATTGATTAGGAAAAAAAATTCTCTTTGAAAAAAAAATGTCTATGAAGTAACTGAAACACGAGTCATTCAATGTTGTGAGAAAATTTAACATTTTTCTGTAGTGAAAATCTGTACATCCTGATTAGTCGAGTTTTCAAGGGACTTCCTGATCACTGAAGTTTTAACTCAAAACACACACACAATATTGTTACTAAAGCCACATCTGAAATGCCAGATTTCTTAGAGAACATTAATGTGATAACTCAGCTAGTGAATTCTTACTATGACATCATTTGGACATTACAAAAGTCAGGGAGAGACTGAGAAAAATAATAAAACCTAAAGAGAGATGCTAAATTCCTGTCTGTAGTGTGCCGGGAATTGTCTGAGAGTTTCATATAGTCAAAATTGGGGCATGATTCAAATTCTTACCCTTCTGACTCTGTAGCATATGCTTTGCCTAATGCGTTGTATCTCTAAATGCTTTTGGTAATACAGAAAAGTGTAAATTTGATGTGTTAAGTGTCACTGTGTTAAAAAACAGAACCTCACTACAAGTATTTTGGTTTTTCACCTAGGGTATTGGCACAGCAATCGGGGAGCTGCCTCCATATTTCATGGCAAGAGCAGCTCGCCTCTCAGGTGCTGAACCAGATGATGAAGAGTATCAGGAATTTGAAGAGATGCTGGAACATGCAGAGACTGCACAAGTAAGAACAGTGGGGAAAAAATAGTACATTCTTCTAATCTTTAAAAAGATTACCATTAAGGTAAAATTGTTAGTAGTTACTCTAAGGAAGAAAACTGCCAAATAAAATACGACTTGCAATAGAATATTCAGAAAAGCTGAAAAGTAAAAAATGATAATGGAGCTGGAGGTGTACTTCAGACGTCAAGCACTTTACTAGCATGTGTGAGGTTCAGGGTCTGATCCCCAGTATTGCAGAGAAAGAGAGACAGAGAAACAGACTGAGTATGTAAAGAACAAAATAGGTAGACCAGGCTTTAAGTCAAAAACAAACTTTTGATTATGTAAGTGGGGAGAGGGGTGTTGGGAATTGAACCTAAAGCCTCATGCATGCTAGACTAGTACTGAACTACATCGCCAGTCCACTTTGTTATTGTTGTTGTTTTAAGACAAGACCACACTAAGTTGCTGATATCTTGAGTCCTTCAAGCTTGGAATCCTGCCTCAGCCTCCCAAATTTCTGGGATTACAGTTATGCACCACCATGCCTGGAAGGCTGAGATTCTTTGTTACCTGATTATAATATGTGTATCAGCATCTATCTCAGTATTACACAGTAGTTTTATTCTTAGAAGAACATTGTTATTATCACTAAGAACATTGTTAAATTATTCTTTAGGAATGACCATAAAAAGCAATGTAGACATAATAAAAAAGATATTGAAGGAGAGAATTGAAGGATTTTGTATAAAATATACCTCCCCTCCAGATTTGTGAATTAACCTTTTAAATTTTTTCTTGTGTGATATAAGTAGACCTGCCCAAATAAGTATACACACTACACACCTTTTTTAAATTTACTTATGTATTTATGTCTCTCAGAATGTTATGTTTATTTTTGGTATTAGGGATTGAACCTAAGGGTGCTATACCACTGTACTACATCCCCAGTCCTTTTTATTTTTTATTCTGAGATAGAGTCTGGCTAAGTTGCTAAGGGTCTCACTAAGTTGCTGAAGCTGACCTCAAACTTATGATCCACCTGCCTTAGCCTCCTGAGTTACAGGATTCCGAGAGTATGCCACCATACCCAGCATACACTGTTTTTTTTTTTTGTTTTGTTTTGTTTTTAATGAATTTATAGTTTTCTTCTTTGAAATCCAAGACCTAAAAAACCATTATCCCTGAGACAGGAGAATCGCAAGTTCAAAGCCAGCCTCAGCAACAGCGAGGTGCTAAGTAACTCAGAGAGACCCTGTCGCTACATAAAACACAAAATAGGGCTGGGGATGTGGCTCAGTGGTCGAGTGCCCTTGAGTTCAATCTCCAGTACCAAAAGACAAAAAAAAAGAAAAAAGTAAAAAAAAACCAACATTATCCTAGGTGGGGGGTGGGGGGGAGAAACACATATTTTAACATCAGATGGGCTTTTTTTTTTTAAAGGCATTATTAAATGGAAACCTACCAAGCATAGTTTTTACTTGAAAACAAAGAAGAGCCAAATATAAACCAAATGAAATAAAGAACCATGAACAATTGTTCTGCATGGGAAGAGGCACATTGTGCTTAGATCTGCTTTGCCTTGTCTGCCAACCAGTTATTATGCCTCTCTTTCTGACATCATAATGCTTATATTAATGCTACTAATTCTTACTAATATAAACAACTTTTGATATTTTTTGTTTAGGGGTTTAGCTCAGTGGTACAGCACTCACCTACCATGCTTTAAGCCTTCAGTCATGCATCCCCAGCACCACACATACTAAAAAGCAATAAAATGATTTTTAATATTTTTTAAATCCAATGTGTAATTTGACTTGTCTTAACTCTGAGATGGTATGGAAAGGTACCATTCTTCTAATTTTATGGAAAGCTGGAGACCTAGAAGCTGTTACCTTCTTATTTTCACATGCTTAAAGCTAGAACCAAACCTCAAAATGCCAGCATCACTGGTATATTTATTCCTGTTATTGCAGCCAAAATCAGGTGTGATGGCACACACTTGTGATTGCAGTGGCTTGGGAGGCTGAAACAGGAGGATCACAAGTTCAAACCCAGCCTCAGCAATTTAGCAAGGCCCTAAGCAAGTTAGTGAGACCTTGTCTCAAAACAAAAAGGGCTGGGGATGTGGCTCAGTGGTTAAGCACCCCTGGATTCAATCCCCAATACCAAAAAAAGAAAAGAAACTATTATTGCCGCCAGTCTGTCTGCAGAAGTAAATGGGTAAGTTGATGACTTGTGACAACTGATACTTCCTTGAGTTGTGACACTAATGTACATCATTTAACAGCTCTAAGGCTCTTTTTCATGTATGTAAAATCAATAGGTTTAAGTGGAATAATTGTATGATGGCTTGCAGCTATAAATTTCTATGCTTTGTCAGGTATACCAAATTAGTATAAGTATTATTTCTTCTTAAACCAACTAATATATTGTGATTGGTTTTCCTTTTTTTAAGGCATTTTTGCTCTTTGGGAGTTCATAGGGGTTTTTGTTGTTATTTTTCATTTACATGATTTCTTTAAATCTCTGGTTTTTCTTCACTCTCTTACACCAGCTTTGAAGAAACACCTCTTGATACCACTTCTTACTTGTAACTTATAAAATAATATCAATTCTTTTTTTTTTTTTTTGGTACTGGAGATTGAACTCAGGGGCACTCGACCACTGAGCCACATCCCCAGCCCTATGTTGTGTTTTATGTAGAGACAGGGCCTCACTGAGTTGCTTAGCGCCTCGCCCTTGCTGAGGCTGGCTTTGAACTCACGATTCTCCTGTCTCAGCCTCCCAAAGTGCTGGGATTAGAGTCGTGCCCCACTGTGCCCGGCTGTGTGTGTGTGTGAGTGATCATCACACTGCAGCCCTCCATGCTCCACTCCTTTTCTTTTGGCCTGCTGCAAATTTCCTCCTTTATTGGTTTGAATGTCCTGTCTTCTTTCTTGATTTTTCTCTCTCATTTCGGTTGAACATATTTTGCAGTAGCTTACTGAGAAAGGGTAAATAAATAGAAAATGTGAAACCACATATCTTAACAAGTGTGTTTTTCATTCACTCTTAAATTATTAACTGAATATTGGACTCTAGATTGAAAATCATTTTATATACTTCAAATTTGGAAGGCATCATTCACTTGTCTTAAAGCTTTTTGTATTGGTATTGAGAGGGTTAGTGCACCTCTCAGTCCTTTTAATAGACAGTCTATTTTTGTTTTGGTATTTTCTCACTGAAAGCTTTTAGATTCATTATGAATGTATGCCTTATTTAAATTTATTCCACTAGATGCTCAGAAAACTAAAACTAGAATTCATTAGTTTTAGAAAATGTTCTTAAATTTTTGCTTGAGTTTTCCTTCTTTTGCTTCCTGGAATTCTAGTTACTTTGGTATTGCCTCCTATACCCATCCTATTAATTTTTTTTTAATCTCTGTGCTCCTAATATGTATCTTGGCCCATCTGTCTTCCTTCCTTTTCTTTCTTTGTTTTCTTTTCCCCCCTGTGGTACTGGGGATTGAACTTATTGGTGCTGTACCACAGAGCTACATCCCCAGCGCCCCCCTCCCCTTTTTTTTTGGTACTGGGGACTGAACTCGGACACTCGACCACTGAGCCACATCCCCAGCCCTATTTTGTGTTTTATGTAGAGACAGGGTCTCACTGAGTTGCTTAGCGCCTCGCCCTTGCTGAGGCTGGCTTTGAACTCGCGATTCTCCTGTCTCAGCCTCCCTAAGTGCTGAGATTACAAGCGTGAGCCACCACGCCTGGCTCCCAACCCTTTTTTAATATTTCCTTTGAGGAAGGGTCTTGCTGAGTTGCTGAGGACTTGCAGTCCTTCTGTGTCAACCTCCCAAGTAGCTGGCACTACAGGCCAGCTTGTTTTACTCTCTGTAAAGTCTCTTCAAGTGTATCTCCTAGGATTTATATTGAAACATTTATCTGTTACATATAGCATGTATTTCCAAGGAGTATTCTGTCTGAAGGTTTTTTAGTTTCTTCAAGTCCTATTCTTCCAGGCATTGTCTTTTGTTTGTTCTGTTTGGAGTTGATCCATATTTGTCTGTATACATATAAGAATAAGACACATAAAAGCTGCATGGAAATTATGTGGAGGCCCAACTGTGGAGGTTGTAGGTTTCCCTTATTTTACAATGGAGTCACAGGCTGGCTTATTTATGGAGAACCTCCATATACTCTATCAGTGTATATTGATCTTCCCTTTGGAATAGTTCAGTTTCTTCAATGACATATTCTTCAGTGTCTTGCCTGGGGAATATAAGCCTTGTTGCTGGCATTTTAATGCTAGGCTTGGGAATAGTGGTTAGAGATCTCCATTTATGTGTAGTCTTTCACTTAATCTGCTTTGTCTTCAGTCTCTGGATTCCTACACAAACTCAAAGATATATCCTGAGCCAAGATCATCTTGTTTACTTTGTCTAAAAACTGTAATTGATGTCACCTAAGGAGCTGACAGAAAAAGTTGCCTGGGTATGCTAAGTAGAGGTGAGACCTCTGAGTCTATTTCTTACACAATCTCCTTGTTTTTAGCCCTGTCCCACCCTTTCTGTAGTTCTGCTGAAGAGCCTTTCTAGGGTTCTTTTGGGAATATTATTTTACTTCACTGCAATATCCTCCTTTATAGACTCTCAGGTGTAGTATTTTCTTCCATCTGTCCCTGTCCTCTTTTATTAATGTTTGTTTATTAGAGTTCATATTTTTGTTTTCTACGTTTTGGGGTTATTTTTAAGATAAAAGGTGTCTTATTATCAGTTTTCTGTTGCTGAGTAACAGATCACCCTAATATTTAGTGGTTTAAAACAAGAACATCCATTCATATTGCTCACAGATGTGTAATGAGTGCCTTGTCTCTTTGTAATATCTTTCAAAAATCCCATCTATAGCACTCCTTACATTGGCTAGAACATCAGACTAGATGACTCATTTCATTCTTTGCAATTTTTTGATTTAGGGATTATAAATAATGCATCCCATGAGCTTATTGCCATCTAAAAGCTCAAATCTAAAAACTCAGATCTTTTGGAATTTAATGAAGAAGTAAATCATACTTCATCTTATTCATACAGTTTGGACTCTTGAATACTTTGACTATTTCTTCTCTCAATCTTTACCTCTCCACTGTTGCAGTAATAGTTTTTTTCTCTAATTTCTCTTTTATGTTCCTGGTTATTTTAGTTACTTTTTGACTGGATCTTCTGTAATTCAAATTCATCTGTTTTGAGTCATAGAAAGTAGACTTCACATAGCACTTTTGAAGGTTATGAGTGTTGATGTTTTTATCCTAGAAAGCCAATAATCATAACCACTATTTTAGGATAAACTATACATTGTTTTATTCCCTAATTTCATCTTTACTTATACTGAAAAACAACCAGGCATGGTGGTGCAAGCCTGTAATACCAGTGGTTTAGGAGGTTGAGGCAAGAGGATCACAAGTTTAAAGCTAGCATTAGCAACACAGCAAAGCCCTAAGCAACTTAGTGAGACCCTGTCTCAAAATAAAAAATAAAAAAAAGGGCTGGGGATGTAACTCAGTGGTAAAGCATCCTCTGGGTTTAATCTCCATTTCACAGGGCGGGATCAAGTAAGTACAATGTACACACTGTTACATCCTTAAAATCAGAAATCATATATATTTTTTTTAATATTTTTAGTTGTAGATGAACACAGTACCTTTATTTATTTATTTTATGTGGTGCTGAGGACGAACCTAGTGCCTCACACGTGCGAGGCAAGCGCTCTACCACTGAACCACAACCCCAGCCCCAGAAATCATATATTCTTTACAAACATTTTATTTAAAATTTTTGCCCCAAGGTGCAATTATATGTAGTCTCAACTGATAGGCAAACTAGAAATAATTAAGTAAAACAGTAAGATTAAAAAAGAAAAGAATCCAGACATGGTTGTGTACACCTGTAATCCCATGCCCAGCTATTATTTTATTTTTAAATATGCTGTCCTAAAAACATTCTTTAGTATTTAATCATGAATTTATCTTAGCTTTTTTGTTGTTGTTGTTGTTGTTGTTTTTTAATATAGGATCTTGTTAAGTTGCTCAGACTGGCCTGTGTATTGAGATCCTTCTGCCTTGGCCTCTGAGTTGCTGGAATTATGCAGGCATAAGCCACTGTATCTGGCTCAGATTTGCATATTTTAAATTATATTTACTTAATTAAATATAAGTAATAATATATTGTTCTTATATTTCAGAAGTATCATAAAGTACAAAGTGAAAGCCCATGTACCTACTCATGAAAATAGACTAATAATCACCATCTTCCAGATTTTTTTAAACTTTTAATGAAAACTTGAATCAGTTGTGTACGTATGCTATAATCTCAGCTATTCCAAAAGCTGAGACAAGAGGATAAGAGAGTTGCAAGTTGGAGGACAGCTTGTGTTTAGAGAGACCCTTACTCAAAATAGAAAATTAAAAAAAATAAAAACAAAAAACAAAAACGTGGGGATACAGTTTAGCAATAGAAAGCACTTACTTAGCATGCGTGAGATCTTGGGTTCAACCCCCAATATTGGGAGATGGGGACTAGAATCATAAATTTTACTCTTGACTTTCTTTATAGACATTACTACTGATGTTAAACATTATTTTCTTGTCTGGAGATATAGTTCAGTGATAGAGCACTTGCCTAGCTCATACAAGACCCTGAGTTTAATCCCCGGAACCACCAAAAAACAAAATTTAAAGTTTTTTTTTTTTTTTTTCTCATTAGGAAGTTATAGGGCTCAGTGTAAAAGATTGGAGTAGTTGCCTTTCGGTCTTTTTCTATGAACACTTATATCCATAAGAGTAAAATCATGTTCTATTTATGTTTTGCCACTTGGTTTGAATATAAAAACATACTGTGGTTGGGTGTGGTATAATCCCAGTAACTTGGGAGGTTAAGGCAGGAGGATTGCAAATTTGAGGACAGTTTGAGTAACTTAGTGAGTTAATTAAAAATTTTAAAAGTATGAAAAGGGTTGGGGATGTATCTTGGTGGTTAAGTGCCCCTGGATTCAATCCCCAGTATCAAACATACTGTGAACATTTTTCCATATCATCAAATATTTTAAACTTCCTTATTACAAAGTATGTTTGTTACAATAAAACTCTAATATGAACAAAAAGGAGAAAATAAAAATTTTATTTTACTCTTTCACATATCCACAACTTATATTTAGTGTATTTTTTCTTACTGATTGACATATATAAGGAGATGCCCTTTGTCACATGCTGCCATTAGTTTTTCCTAATTCCCAGTGTTTTTCCCATGTCATTTATTTTGTGTGTTTTATTCACTTTTACTTTTTAGATAAAAATTTTTTAATTTTGTCTTCACTCCAACATCATAAACTTAAAGATGCAGTCCACTGTGCCAAGCTCTCTTCTGTAAAACTTCCAATTTAGTAGGAGCAATAAAATATGGATGAGTAGGATCAACTAACTAAAAACGGCAAATTAAGCAAAATGAGTAACTGTGAGTGGTTATTTAAAGATTACCTAAGAATAAGTTAGAAAATGTATTATGCTTGAAGGTGAATTTCTTTAGTAGCATAAGTTTATCATCAGGAGAAGGGAAAAAAGAAAAGAAAAAAAATTTGGCCCTGATTTCTTTGTCATGTGCTCTCCAAAGTAGGTTAAAGGGTGCGTGTGATTTTACTAAGAAATTGTTATTAACAATTTTAAGGCTAATTTTTTGCTTAAAGTTTAGTTGTACTAATGGTTGAATTTTATACTGGAGAAGCTTTGAGAGAAAAAAACAATGACTAAAGCATTTATTTGTATTCTGATTCTTTATGCCACCTGATTTATTTTCATGTGTACATTATTGAGATTAAGCAGTATTTT
Source organism: Geosciurus inauris (assembly GCA_004024805.1). Lineage (NCBI taxonomy): Eukaryota > Metazoa > Chordata > Mammalia > Rodentia > Sciuridae > Geosciurus > Geosciurus inauris. The sequence goes on from PVHX01008906.1 coordinate 11,394, forward strand.
TCCACTAAACTAACTTCCTTTTGGTCTTGGCTTGCTATCATGTTTTCACTAGATGTCTGTGGGAGGTAGGCATGAATAAATGTAGTTTCCTATGTCCTTGAGCAATTCCAGTATCATTTATAAAAGTTAGGTCTAGATAGCTATCCATGTGCTTTGTGAATATTTCATTCAAGGTTTAGTTATTCTCTTTGTGGTCTTTTTCTCCTTTGTTCCTAAATTCTGTTAATGGTATCACCATCCTCACTATTACTTCCAGTTAAGATTTAAGTTCTCTTTAGTTTTAATCTCCTGTATCTGGTCATTTTTCACAGCCTGTTGATTCTGCCTCTATGTTGTCTTCATCATCTGCCCTCTACTTTTCTTCTACACTACTGGTTCAGACCTTTGTCAGCCCTTATTTGAACATCTCCAGTGACTTCCTAATTGTTCTACTCTTTACTAATTTTCTCCCCAATTTTTTCCTGCATAGAGTAACAAAAGTCCATTTCTGAAAAATACCTTTGCTTATCCTGACGATGGCGGCACAGGTGTGTAATCCCAGCTCCTTAGGAGGCTGAGGCAGGAGGATCACGAGTTTAGACCAACCCCAGCAATTTAGGGAAACCCTGAGCAATTTACTGAGACCTTATCTTTTCAAAATAGGGATATAGCTCAGGGTAGCAAGGGCCCTGGGTTCAATCCCCAGTAAACTGCCCCCCCCCAAAGACATCAAGTTAAATGACTTGCAAATTTTAATTCACATTGAGTAAAACAAACTTCTGTAAAATACCATACTTCAGGAAAAAGTGAAGACATAGGTATAGCTCAATGATAAAATGCATAAGTATGCATGCACCAGGCCCTGGGTTTAAGCACTAGCATCACCAAAAAAAAAAAAAAAAAAGGCAGAGAGAAAACAAATGAAGATTCTTGTGGCAAATTTATTTATTCTGTGAACTGCATAACCAAAGAAAAAGAAAAATTAAAGATACATTAGGAGTTCGAAAAATACAGTAACTCGTTTGCTTGATGCATCCTAAAAGATTAGTGCAGCCAGTATTACTGATGGAATGGGAGTCTGGGGGTGGTTGTGGAATTTTTAAATTTAAAGCTTACGCAATAGAGTAGGAATGTTGTACATATTTACTTGGAAGAGTATTTTTGAGTAAGATTGTTATCTCTCAGATTGCCAGATGCCATCTGTCCAAATGATTTGCTACTTCTATTCTTTTTTCACAGTGTGAGATTGCTGTATGAAATTTGCTGTTTCTTATTATCATTGCTATCAGAATCAGAAGTTAAAATCAGAAATTTAAAACTCTTAAATTAAAGCTTTACCCTTTAGAAGAATGCTGTTTCTTCTCCATATTCATTTTGGTTAGCTTACCTTCCAATTGAGTATTATGCATGAGTCTATAAATTATTTTAGGATGAGCATTTTCTCAGAAGCCATTTTGTAGTTTCTGGGATTACTATTATTATTATTTTAATTTTTATTTTTGGTACCAGGTATTGAACTCAGGGGTACTCAACCACTGAGCCACATCCCCAGCCCAATTTTGTATTTTATTTAGAGACAGTCTCACTGACTTGCTTAGCACCTCGCCTTTGCTGAGGCTGGCTTTGAACTCAAGATCATCCTGCCAAGTCTCCCACCCCCAACCCCCACCAGCCTCTGGGATTGGAGACCTGCGCCACTGTACTTGGCAATTAATCTTATTTCAAATGAGCATTTTTAGGTTCCAGTTAGAACAGCAGTATTTAATTAATATTTGCCACTTAATCTGTATATTGACAGTAAATCCCCAAATTAGGTTTAAATTCTAGTTAACTTTTCCCCAACTAGTTTGTATTAAATTTAAGTCCAAAAAGATGTTTAACTTAATAGGATTCTTATCCTATTCAGAAATTTGAAGTTATTTACATTATTTTATTAGTGAAAACATAATACCAAAAGAAATTCATCAGTTATGGAGGTTCTTAGTTCCTTTTCTTTTTATCTAGACATTTTCTAGTGAATATTCCTGACAAAATACAAAGTAAAACTGAAGGATTCTTTTAAGGTTCTTTTTTTTTTTTTAATTTTTTTTTTTTAGTTGTTAATGGATCTTTATTTTATTCATTTATTATTTATATGTGGTGCTGAGGATCGAACCCAGTGCCTCACGCATGCTAGGCAAGCGCTCTACCGCTGAGCCCCAGCCCCAGCCCCTCTTTTAAGGTTCTTTTGATAAAAATAAAATGTGTATTGGTCATTTGAGTTTAGAGCGTTTGATAATGATTAATTATACACTTACTCAAGTGCTTTAGTATTTCATTTATGTTATTTTTTATTAAGCACATTTTCTTATGAAGTGCTTGCAGTTGCCTATACCATGTTAATGCCTGCTGGGTTTTCCCCCTCTGAAATATCTGTTCCTTTACATACACAGATTTATCAAAGAGCTCATGGTATAGGTAATCTGAAACCAAACAGGACTCATTTTCATATGCTTTACTGCCATTTGAACACTGTGAGTGTCAGTTGTTGCTGGGACCTGTTTTTGACTCTGTTGAACCTTCACTGATTGTGGTTTGTCTGGCCATCACATGACTTCTCTGAAAATTCCCCCTCCCCTTCATTTCCAGTAAACTGTTTGAGCAGGAGTGAGTCAGAGTGAAACCAGCTTCCCTGTAACCACAGGGCTTGTTAAAGAATTTGTCAACGTGGACTCTAGAGGGTTTGCATTAAGCTTTGCAGTAACTGCTATGGTTTGTGTTGCCTCAGGAGTTCCACAGAAAAGCTTCCTGCTCTGGGATCTCTGCTTGTTTGCATATAGTTAAACTGATGAATTTTATCAAAATGAGCTTTAGAGACACTTAAACACATTGCTTTATCATTAAAGGCGTTGTCACAGCTACCAAGGTTTACTGTAGTTTCTCCTTTCAGAATCAACCAGCCACACCCAATAATGCTTAGTTTTTTAAAAGACAAGCCTGCTAGATCTTTCAAAGCTGGCTCATGATTTTACCACAAAGTACCATCGAGATTAAGCAATTTTAAGTGGTCTCTTGATGGATTCTTTTGCAGAATATTTCAACTGTTGGTGTACTTATGTTTTGGTTTCAAAGGTCACTTTATTGCCTTTTGTTCAGCAAGAAAAGGTAGCACTTAGAATGTTCAGTAGTTGTAGTTTTTCAGCACACTTAGTAAAATTTACAGTGGAATTCTCCATGCCTCCTTTTAATTGCTCTCTCAGGAAGCTTTCACTTTATTCTGAACTCTTCACTTGCCACCCCACTCTCAGACTTGAACCTTTCTTTTTCTGATTGTTTTAATTCTTTAACCCATTCCTGTAGTATTAAGTAACTGAACTAGAAAGATCTGATACAAGCTGCTTAAATGAGTAGCCACTAGGAAACTTATCTGCTCATCCTGCATTTCCAAGTTCATTTGTTTGTATGTATGCATTTCTGTAACCTTGTCATTTTCAGCTTACTTACTTAAAAATAAATTTAGTGAAAAGATCTAAATCCAACCTCATAAATTTTTTTATTCTGCTTACTTTTTTGTAACAATAATATAGGAAGAGAAAAAATTCTAGAAAATCTTGAGCTAGTTACTCCACACAAGAAAGACTACAGAGGGCTGGGGATGTCGCTCAGTGGTAGAGCACTTGCCTAGCACATGTGAAGTTCTGCGTTCAATCCCCAGCACTGTTTAAAAAAAAGAGAGAAAAAATGATGGAAGTTAAAGATTGTTTGTATTCTAGCCACTCCTTAACCCTCAGTGATTAAATCAAAATAGAAGAAGTGTATTTGTTTTGGTGATGAAGCAACTTTAATTGAAACCAGCCTATTTTTTAAGTGAAAATAAGAGGTTAATGCAGTCTAGTCAATGAAAAGCCCAATAAGGAATACATATTTAAGGTTTTCTTCTTAGTTTGCTTTGGACATTGGAGTGAAGTATTTTTTTGTTTGAGTCTCCTTTGTTCTTTTCATCTCCACACCTGTTTACAGATACGAAAAAAATAAGCAATGGGTAAGCATTAGGTTACCTTTGTTAAACTAATTTAAAGGGGTTGTATTCAGGTTTGTGTTTCAAAAATCTTTTGTAAAATGCCTTTAGAAAGTCCTCTTTCATTGAAACTTGGACAGTAGATTATTTCTGATTCTATGTTTTTGCTCATGGGTTTGCAAATTGCTAGCATATTAAATACAAACCTACTCTTTCTTATAACTACAGAGTACTCACAGGGGTCCTGGCCCAAGATCTGAGTTTAATGGAAAACATGGACAGCAGAATAACTATAAATGCTCATTTTCCATGACAAAAGTGTTTTATTTCTAATTAGCCACGGTGTTTGGTTTGTCATGGTAGATGTACACCTCTTTCTTGCTGGATATGTCAAGAGATTTCTGAGTCTCCTTTCCATGTTATCTATATTGGATCTTTTATGTAAAAATATGGCTGTCCTGATTTTAAAGTACAGTGTAGTGATCTCTGGAAAGGGACATAGTCATCATTAATGCAGTGCTTCTCTCCAAAATAGGAATATTAATCTGGGAGTATAAGTAGAATATATGCTTAATGTGTGAAAACCCTATCACACATAAGCAAGTGTAGTACCAGTATATGCCACATAAGGACATTTTCATCTTCAATGGACAGCACATACAACAATTGTCCCATAAGACTTTATCACCTAGTGACATCATAGCTGTCATAGTTTATGTCAGTACACTGCCTGGTGTTCATCCAAGGACAAAACTACATAGCTGTAATCCCTGCTCTTCAGGAGGATCTCAAGTTCAAGGCCAGCCTGGACAACAAAGCAAGACCCTTATGAAGACCCTGTCTCAAAATATAATTGAAGGAGGAAGAGGAATGTAGCTCAGTGGCAGAGCCAAGTGAGAGGCACTGGTTTTAATCTTCCCATTCCCTCATATGTGTCTGCATCAATTAATTAACCCAGTCTTGAATGTAATTATTTACTTCTTATATTCAACATCTTCAAGTCTCTGATCACTTGTTTTTCTCCATGGATCTTTTCTATCTTTCCTAACATGGAGTTAATCAAAATTGCATACTATTTTCCAGAGGCAATTACATTTGGCAACTTGGTACTTTTACTTTAGAAAACGTTGCAACTATAGATTTAAAATTTAAACTTTGCTGCTATTCTAGGGCCATTTTAAAATTTGTTCAGTAAGAGTAATTCTCTCAGAAAATACCACTATTTACATTTCTCATAATAGAGAAGTTTCCATTTATCTTTATTCTTTGTTTTCTAAGTTTCCTGTCTCTGACAGTTTTGTAAATTTCATATTGACTTAGTTGTTCATTCTTTTGGTTGTTTGTCAAAATCATCAGAGCCATTTCAAGTTTTTCTCCCATAGACTAGTATTGTTATGTACTTTTACATAGTAGATTCTTTCGTTTTTTTAGTTCCAGTATAAATCTGAGAATACATGTTATTCATTAGTTACTTGTAACCAAAAAATAATGGATTTTAGAGTGCTAAAAATGAAATGATCCCTGCCCCATTCTTTGGAAAGCACTCTTTGATGAGACATTATCAGATGAGGAGATACTGGCTTCAGACAAAAAGAGAGAAGAAAATAGAAAAATGTATTACTTTTGCAGTGCATCCTTTCTTCTTTTCTAATGAATCTTACATACTCAGATATTTTCCTTCGGTGTCTAGAACACCGTTGTTCTTGGGCTACAAATTCCTTCTTTTTTCTTTCCTTTTTGAGATGGGGTCCCCCTAGGTAGCTCAGGCTGGTCTTGAACTCCTAGACTCAAGCAACTCTCCCAACTCAACCTCCCTAGTAACTAGGACTACAGGTGTTCACCACCACACCCTGGAAAAGTACAGTCTTATCTCTACTAGACGCCAAGCAGGAACCTATATGGATTAATGTCAGCCTGTCTAATAATTACCATATTTTTTATTTTGTTTGTTTGCTTTTCTTTTTGCTTGTTTGTTTGTTTGTTTGTTTGTTTTTACCAACAGAAACCTAAGCAGGAAAAAAGAAACAGGAAAGGGGAAGCAACAGGTACTAGCCATTTTTAAGGCTCATAACTTGGCTAGAATAAGCAAAGGAGAAGAAAAGAACTGTATGCTTCTCTGAACTTATAAAAATAACTTACCTACTGCGTGCTGTGGTGCATGCCTATAATCCCAGCAACTCAGGATACTGAGGCAGGAGGATTGCAAGTTCAAAACTAGCCTCAGCAGATGAGCAAGGCACTTAGCAACTCAGTGAGAACTTGTCTCTAAATAAAATATAAAAAGGGCTGGGGATGTGGCTCAGTGGTTAAGCACCCCTGGGTTCAGTCCCCAGTACCAAAAATAAATAAATAACTTGACTTTCATTTTATATGAAAATATTAACAAATACTGGTGGCTCCCCACCACCCCCACTAAGCTTCCTGGAACCAACTTTCTCCTCCTCCTCCTCCTCCGCCTTTCCCCCACCAGCTCCTTGTACTGGGAATTAAACCTACTTTGCCACTGAGCTACATCTTCATTTTTTTTTTTATTTTATTTTGAGACAGAGTCTCAAAATTGCTCAGACTTGCCATCCTCCTACCTCAGCCTCCTGAGAGCTGGTATTATAGGCATGTGTCACCACATCTAGCATGGAACCCCCTGTCTTTCATCCTTTCTTTCCTTCTAGATGATACAAGAAATGTTTTTTGTCTAATGGGTTGTTAGTGAGGTTTTGTTGTTTCATTTGCAGTACTGGGATTTGAGTTTTAAAATTAGTAGTTGGGGGCGCTGGGGTTGTGGCTCAATGGTAGAGCGCTTGTCAAGCATGTGCGAGGCACTGGGTTTAATCCTCAGCTCCCACATATAAATAAACAAAATAAAGTCATTGTGTCCATCTACAACTAATAAAAAATTTTTTAAAAATATTAGTAGTTGGGGGGCTGGGGATGTGGCTCAGTGGTTGAGTGCCCCTGAGTTCAATCTCCAGTACCAAAAAAAAAAAAAAGAAGAAGAATATACCACTTTAGAACCAACGTTTCACTGGATATTGTGATGTGCACCTATAATCCCAGTGATTTGAGAAGCTGAGGCAAGAGGATCACAAGTTCAAAGCAAGCCTCAGCAATTTAGTAAGACAGTGTCTCAAAATAAAAAATAAAAAGGGCTGGGATGTGACTCATAGGTTAAGCACCCCTGGGTTCAATCTCTGGCACCAAAAAAGCCCCCAGCATTTCAAGAAAAGTAATTTCAGCTGGGTGCAGTAGCACAGGCCTATAATTCCAGCAACTCAGGAGACTGAGGCAGGAGGATCACAAGTTGAAGGCCAGCCTCAGCAATTTAGTGAGACCGTGACTTACAATAAAAAATAAAAAGATAAAAAGGGACTGGGGATATAGCTTAGTAGATAAGTGCCCCAGGTTCAATCATCAGCACAAAAAAAAAAAAAAGTTTAAACAAAATCCTCTTGTTTTAGTTCTGAGATTGCACCAAAACTTTGCTCATGATAGGACTGAAAACTCGGAAAAGATATTTTGTTTCATTGAGTGTCAAGGTTTTTATTAGTTTTTTGACATTTACTAAGCAATATAACTTCAGTCTAAGCAATTTGTGTCATAATTGGTTTTATCTCATGTCACGAGTGATAAAATAGATATTACCAGAATTTTCAGAAAAGATGAACAAACTGGTTTATGAAGATTAAAAGAGGGCTGGGGTTGTGGCTCAGTGGTAGAGCGCTTGCCTAGCATGCATGAGGCACTAGGTTCGATTCTCAGCACCACATATAAATAAATGAAAAATAAATAAATAAAAAGGTCCATCAACAACTAAAACAATTTTTTAAAAGATTAAAATTTTTTGCTTGCTTGTTTTTGATATCATAGAAGACTATAATTGTTAGTTTTTATATTTCATTTCTCTCTATAGCACTTTCATCTTCTTTGTTCTCTGATCTTCCTTTTATAACCACATTGTATGTTTCATCCATCATCTCTATCTTTCTCCTCTTCTTTTTTTGCCTACTGCACACCCCCAACCCCACTTTTGGTTATTGATCCCATTAGGGAAAATCTTGCTGGAACTTTCTTTCCCTAGACTTTCAGACTTTCAGCATGATTCACTTCTTTACCTCCTTGAAATTTTTGATCAGATTTCTCTTTCTTTTTCTTGCTCTCTCTTTCCTTTCCTTTCCTTTCCTTTCCCCTCCCTCCCTCCCTCCCTCCCTCCCTACCTCCCTTCCTTCCTTCCTTCCTTCCTTCCTTCCTTCCTTCCTTCCTCTCTCACTCCCTCCCACCTCCTTCCTTTTCCTTCCTTCCTCGCTTGCCCTCTCTGTCTCTCTCTCTCCCCCTTCTCCCTCTCCCTCTTTCTTTCTCAAAACCAGGGCCACATTTTTACATGCTAGGCAAGTGCTATCACTGAGTTACACTTCCAATAATTGACTTATTTTTTATACTTTAGTGTTGGTCTCCTCCCACTAAAATGTAAGCTCCGTGAAGTTTGATTCAGTGTTGTACCTCTTGCTCTCCTTCAATAGTGTTTGGCATGTAGTAAGCACCTCATAAACATTTATTAAATCAATGCATGAACAAACCACCATATCCTCATCTTTGGATTCTTTATTACATAGTAGTTACCAGATTCATTTAGTTGAATTTCATTGCATTTGTTTTATTGCATTTGTTTCATTGTATTTCATTTTATTTGTTTGTTTGGCACTGGTGATAGAACCCAAGAGCACTTTACCCTTAAGCTACATCCCCAGCCCCCGCCCACCCCCCCCTTTTTTTTGTATCAGGGATTAGACTCAGGGGTATTCAACCACTGAGCCACATCCCCAGCCCTATTTTGTGTTTTATGTAGAGACAGGGTCTCACTGAGTTGCTTAGCACCTTGCCATTGCTGAGGCTGGCTTTGAACTCGTGATTCTCCTGTCTCAGCCTCCCAAAGTGCTGAGTTTATAGGCTTGAGCCACCACACCCAGCTCCTAGCTCTTCTTTTCTATTCTATTCTATTCAATTCTATTCTATTCTATTTATCTGGTACCAAGGATTAAACCTAGGTATGCTTAACCACTGAGTTACATCCCCATCCCTTTTTATTTTTTGAGAAAAGTTCTCACTGTGTTTCTGAGGCTGGCCTCCAACTTGCAGTCCTCCTGCCTAAGCCTCCTGAGTTACTGAGATCACAGGTATGTGCCACAGGGCCCAAATAAAAATTCTTGCTTCCTGTGGAAATGAATACATGGGCCAGAGGGAGAGGTACCCTCAGCTGTATTCCCCAGGAGTCTGTCTGTTATGTGATGAGTATTTACAGGAGGATTGGACAAAATAATTAACTAGTAAAGGTATACAAAAAAGACCTGAGAAGGGGCTGGGGTTATGGAGCAGTGGTAGCGTGCTCGCCTGGCATGCGTGAGGCACTGGGTTCGATCCTCAGCACCACATAAAAATAAAATAAAGATATTCTGTCCACCTAAAACTAAAAAATAAATGTTTAAAAAAAAAAAAGACCTGAGAAGATTTAGTTAAAATGTATAACTTTGTATTGCTACTGATGGGACTAGTCATTTTTTAATATCTTTTTAAAATAATAAAACACTTTTAGGGCTAGGGTTGTGGCTCAGTGGTAGAGCACTTGCCTAGCATGTGTGAGGCACTAGGTTCGATTCTTAGCGTTGTATATAAATAAATGAATAAAATAAAGGTTCATCAACATCTATAAATAATTTAAAAAATAAAAATAAGAAGATTCTGTAAAAAAAAGTTCTTGCCAGATACTGTAGCACATGCCTGTAATCCTAATGATTGAGGAAACTGAAGCAGGAAGATTGGTTGCAACCTCAAGCCCAGCCTGTACAACTTAGCAGGACCCTGCTTCAAAATTTAAATGGATAAAAAAGGGCTAGGGGTGTAGCTTAGTGATAGAGTACCCCTGGGTTCAATCCCCAGTACTACCATAAACAAACAAACAAATAAATAAATATAATTCTAGTTTCAGTAAAAAATTCTAATTTTATCTGCCTTATTTTTAAAGAAGTTGGAAATAACTTTGAAAATATTATTTAAGTGGTTTTACCAAACTTAGCATTTAAAACAACATAAAGCTTTTCTTTTTCTCCTGTTTCCTTGTTTTGAGTTCATTCAGTTTTTACATGTTTGAGTTAACAAAGCTGTTAATTATCACAAACACTATTTAGAACCATTTTAAAAAGAGGAAAACCCTTTTAGATTTTTTTCCACTGAGATTTGTTATCAATTAGCATCACAGAAGCAATATTTAAGAGTAATTTAGATTAGAATTACTTTAAAACACTGGCACTATCCACTAATATTAAACATTTCCTATGGTCCAGCAATTCCATTTGCAGTTTTATATGTACCAGGAAGTTGTGCCAAAGGCTCGTACAGCAACGTTTATAGCAGCATTATTTATAATAGCCCCAAATTGGAAACAATGCCAATGTACACCAACAGTAGAATGAGTTGTGGTGTATTCATATAATAACATAACATGCAGCAATGAGAACAAGTTGGTTACTGCTACGTGCAGCAGTATGTTTGAATCAACTGGACATAATGTTGAGCTAAAGAAGCCAGGCATAAAGGAGGACATTCTATATAATTCCATTTATTATAAAGTTCAAAAATAGGAAAAGCTAAAGCTGTAGTAGCAAGTCGATCATAGTGGTTATTCTGGGGGAAGATATAATTACTAGGAATGCCACCAGTGGAATTTCTGGGGTTCTGGTAATGTTTTGTCTTTAGATCTCAGTGGTAGTTACATGGGTGTATTCTTTGTAAAATCAAGATGTACATTTTATATTTGTATACTGTATATATGTTATACCTCAGTTTGAAAAATTCTTATACTATTCCCCACTTCCTACCCCACACACAAATAAAGAAATACATCCATCCATACAAAAATCCTTGTAAGCCTGATCTTGACCCAGAAATAGTTGATGGCTTCTTCTTTGTACAGTATTCTGAAGTGTGGGTTGTTCAAAATGAACTGTTTGTGTTTTGTACTGGGGATTAACCCCAGGGGTGCTTTACCACTGAGCTATATCCCCAGACCTTTTTATTTTTTATTTTGAAACAAGATTGCACTGAGTTGCTAAACGTGGCTGATCCTTCTGCCTCAGCCTCCTGACTCATAGGGATTATAAATGTGCACTAACACGCCTCACCTTCCTTCATATATATTTTTAAGAGAAAAAAATACTGATCAGTTCTTTTTATTTTTTAAATCAATCAATTAACCTGTCTGTCTGTCTATTTATTTATTTATTATGGTACTGGAGATCAAATCCAGGACGTTACATATATAGGCAAGCATTCTACCATGGTGCTGTATCCCAGCTCTGTTCTCACATAACTTTTGAAGTGCCATGAATTACTTTTGGTCATTACTTTTGGTCAATGACTTTGGGGTGGTGTTAGGTTTTTTAACTATAGGCCACGATACAAAAATACATTGTACGCACATTGTAGAGCCCATGGGTTTGTGTAACTGAAATAAATACTCTAGAAATAGTATTTTAGACTCTTTTCTCCTTCCATAACAGACTACCACAAAATGGGTAAATATAAATAATACAAATCTATTCGACTGGTGGTTCTGGATTCTGCAAAGTTCAAGATGTAGGGGACATATCTGGTAAAGGCTTTCTTTTTCTTTTTTTAATATTTTTTTAGTTGTCAATGGATCTTTATTTTATTTATTTATATGTGATGCTGATAATCGAACCCAGTGACTCACACATGCGATGCAAATGCTCTACCACTGAGCCACAACCCCAGCCCAGCTTTCTTACTATATGATAACATGGTGAAAGACATCACATGACAGAAGAGAGGAAAAAGGGAGTCAAACTCTTTCCTTTTATAATTGACCCACTCCTGGTGGCTTTAATCCATTTATGAGGACAGAGTCTACATGACTTTGATCACCTCTTAAAGATTCCTCCTCTCAGCACTGTTGCATGGGAAAATCAAATTTGTAACTACTGCAGGAGACACTCAAACCATAGCAGATAGTATTTACTTGTGTCAAGTATGTGGTCTCACAGTTTTATTGTTTGTTAAAAAAGAAGATACTAAGCAGCTCAGTGAGACCCTGTCTCTAAATAAAACACAAAATAGGGCTAGGAATGTGGCTCAGTGGTTGAGTGCCCCTGAGTTCAATCCCCGGTACAAAAAATATATATATATATATCCCTACTTAGGCTGTGATTGTGGCTCAGTGGTAGAGCACTTGCCTAGCACATGTAAGGAAGAGGCACTGGGTTCCATCTCAGCACCACATAAAATAATATATAAATTAAATAAAGTTTTTTTGGTTTTGTTTTTGTTTTTTTTGGTACTGGGGTTTGAACTCAGGGGTACTCAACCACTGAGCCACATCCCCAGCCCTATTTTGTGTTTTATTTAGAGACAGGGTCTCACTGAGTTGCTTAGCACCTCACCGTTGCTGAGGCTGGCTTTGAACTTGGCGATTCTCCTGTCTTAGCCTCCCCAAGTGCTGGGATTACAGGCTTGAGCCACCGCGCCTGGTTTAATAAAGTTGTTTTTAAAAATAAATAAAGTTGTTATGTCTAACTACAACTAAAAATGTCTTTTAAAAACCAGATTAAATGAGTCTTTAAAATGTGCTTTATTTAAAGGTGACCTGCTCGAATGTGCAGTATTAAAATATAAGCAATTACTTTAATGATATTGTTGAGGAAATCAAGAATAAGGTAAAATACTTTGTGTACTCTAAGGCTCGATATTTTTATTTTTTATTTCCAGTTCTGAGAATCAAATTCAGGGCCTTGTACATAGTAAGTGCTCAGAGCCACACCTCTAGCCTGCTCTTTATTTTTACTTTTTATTTTTTTGTACTAGTGATTAAATTCAAGGTCAGTTTACTACAGAACTATATCTCTAACCCTTTTTTAACTTAACTTGTTTATTTTGTTCTCTTTGGTACTGGGCATTGAACCCAAGGAAGCTCTGAGCTACATTACCAGACCTTTTCATTTTTTAAATTTTGAAACAAGGTCTCACTAAGTTGCCAAGGTTGATCTCCAATTTGTGATCCTTCTGCTTCGGTCTTCTGAGTAGCTGAGATTATAGGGATGCACCACCATGCTGGGTCAGGGACAGAATAATAAGTTTTTATTTCAGAGTCATTCACCATGCTGAAACAGTTTATAATATTAAATCATTACTGTTTAATTACATTTCTGCTTAATAGAGTTTTAATTGCTCAGCACATATACTTAACTAGGACATACGCACCAGCAAGCAATTTCAAGGTGGCACAAGAACTTCATAAATAAGTGTATTTTAACATAAACTTATCCATGAGAAATCATTGAAACAGCTGCTCTGTGATTTTTAATACTGCCTATGGAGCCACTTCAGGACCAAATCCAAGAACATTAGGTCAACAGAAATTTTAACATATGAAGGCAGGTAATTTAAACTTCTCTAAGATATTAAATAAACATATTTTTCTCCAGAAATGTTACATGTATTGATTAACATTTTTAGTGATTTTCTGATGCTAGTAAAGAGGTCTTTTCATGTGGTAATCATCATGAATAAGGTTTATTGTTACAATTTGAAGATAAATGTTATTTTACATATTTAGATTCACACTGACATTATTAGATTCAAAGATTAGCATTTGGAAACTGTTTATGATTATTAGCCTTACAGTTTCTCTTCTCCGTTAATCATAAATATCTTTCTTAGGAAAAAGAAATGTAGCTGGAAGCCATGGCACATACCCATAATCCCAGTGACTCAGAAGGATGACAAGACCAGCCTTAGCCATTTAACGAGACCCTGTCTCAAAATAAAAAATAAAAAGAGCTGGGGATGTGACTCAGTGGTTTAGTGTTTAAGTGCTCCTCGGTTTAATCTCTAGTACTAAAAAAAAGGTTGGGGGTGAGGATTTGAAGCAATAATGGTACGGAAATATTTACATTTTAAGGTTATATCTCTTTTTCTTAGTCCTTAAAATCTCAGTTGATAGGAATGACTGGAACTCTTCCTTAATCTTGAGGTATTTGGGGTTTTTTTTTTTGGTTTTTTTTTTTTTGGTGGGGAGGGTACCAGGGATTGAAGTCAGGGGCACTTGACCACTGAGCCACATCCCCAGCCCTATTTCGTATTTTATTTAGAAACAGTGTCTCCCTGAGTTGCTTAGCACTTCACTTTTGCTGAGGCTGGCTTTGAATTCTCAATCCTCCTGCCTCAGCCTCCCAAGCCACTGGGATTACAGGCATGTGCCACCGTGCCTGGCCTTGGTCTTGTTTTAATGTCTAGGAAATTTTTCCTTTTGTTTTCTCTTTAAAAAGCAGGGTTGAGGGCTGGGGTTGTAGCTCAGTGGATGAGCACTTGCCTCGCAGGCGTGAAGCACTGGGTTCAATCCTCAGCACCACATAAAAAAATAAAGATATTTGTGAGCTGGGCGCAGTGGCTCAAGCCTGTAATCCCAGCACTTAGGGAGGCTGAGACAGGAGAATCACAAGTTCAAAGCCAGCCTCAGCAACGGTGAGGTGCTAAACAACTCAGTGAGACCCTGTCTCTACATAAAACACAAAATAGGGCTGGGGATGTGGCTCAGTGGTCGAGTACCCCTGAGTTCAATCCCCAGTACCCAAAAAAAAAAAGATATTTCTATCCATCTACAACTGAAAAAAAAAAAGTTATTAAAAAAAAAACAAACACTAGGGTTGATGCCAGGCATGGTAGTTCACGTTTATAATCCCAGCCGTTTGGGAGGCTGATGCAGAAAGATCGATTATAGCAATCAGTCTTAAAGTAGTGATGAATCACACTGACCAACTTCATGATAAATAACTGGGGTATTTATTAAAAAAAAAAAAAGAATGGTGGGACACTGTGGCACACACCTATATAAACCAGTTATTCCCAAGGGAGGACAAGGAAGGAATACCACAAATTTGAGACCAGCCTGAGTGTCTTAGTGAGACCCTGTCTTTAAGTTTTAAAAAATAAAAATAAGCTGGGCACTGTGGCTCATGCCTGTAATCTCAGTAGCTTTGGAGGCTGAAGCAGGAGGATCACAAGTTCAAAGCCAGCCTCAGCAATTTAGCAAGGTGCTAAGCAACTCAGTGAGACCCTGTCTCAAAATAAAATACAAAAAAGGGCTGGGGATGTGGCTCAGTGGTTAAGTGCCCTAGGTTCAATCCCTGGTATCAAAAAATAAATAAATATATAAAATTTAATTTGATTTAAAAATTTCCAAAAAAAAAGCTGGAATATCACTCAGTGATAAAGCACCCCAGGCTCAATCTCTGGTACCAAAAAATAAAAAGTACTGGGGATGTATTTCAGTGGTAAAGAACCCTGGGTTCAGTCATTAGTATTGGGGTGGAAGGTATGGAGAAGTAGGATTGGTTATATACAGCCACTGTTGTTGTGGCGGTAAAAGTAATTTTATTTACCTATAAATTATTTATTTGAAGCCGGGTGCAGTGGCGCACGCCTGTAATCCCAGCACTTTGGGAGGCTAAGACAGGAGAATCGCAAGTTCAAAGCCAGCCTCAGCAATGGCCAGGCACTAAGCAACTCAGTGAGACCCTGTCTCTACATAAAACACAAAATAGGGCTGAGGATGTGGCTTAGTAGTCAAGTGCCCCTGTGTTCAATCCCCAGTACCAAAAAAAAAAAGTATTTCTTTGAAAAAAGTAGCAAATGATACATAATCACTGATTGTAAAAGTGTTATTTATTTAAGAAGATTAGAGAATGAAAATGTTCTCTCAGGCACTTACAATTGTGAAATAGGTAATAGTTGTGAAATGTAAATACAGAGAAATGAAACTATCAAAAGGAATTTGTTTTTAGTTATACAGATTTTTTTGAAAAAATGAAGAATAACAGTTGAGGAAGTAACCAAATTGGACTTGATACATTGTTCCCATGTATACTACAAAACTATAAAATTAATTTCCTTTGTTATTTAACTTGATCTGTTGAATACCTAACATACCAATTTGTTTAGTAATCTTTTATATTTTTCCCAAAAAATATTGTTTATTTTTTGTACACATTTTAACTTGGATTATTTTTACTTAGACTAAAACAGAACAGTAAATTTTGTTCAGTTTGTTAAATGGTTCTGTTAAACTAAAGTAAAAAGCGGGTTTTGCCAGGCCTTCAAAACCGTATGAGTAGCCAGACACAGTGGCACACGCCTGTAATCCCAGCATTTTGGGAGGCTGAGACAGGAGGATGGCAAGTTCAAAGACAGCCTTAGCAACAGCAGCAGGTACTGAGCAACTCAGTGAGACCCTGTCTCTAAATAAAACACAAAATAGGGCTGCGGATGTGGCTCAGTGGTCAAGTACCCCTGAGTTCAATCGCTGGTCCCCCCGCCAAAAAAAAAAAAAAAAAGATATTTCCAGGTGGTGATATAGCTCAGTGGTAAATCACTTGCTTTGTATAAGCAAGGCCCTGGGTTGCATCCCTAGCGCTGCAATTTTTTTTTAAAAAGGAAGGTTTTTTGGTGACATTCAGTGGTGGGTGCAGGTAAAATCAAGTTTATTGACAAATAATATACAAAAGTAAAAAATCTCCCTCTTTATATTTTAAAGTCATGTAAGAATATAAGTATTTTAATTTATGGACAATATTATTATGATATCAACATGAAAAGGGCTGCCAAATCATATAGATAATGAAAAGGTACTGAAATGGCTTTAAGGAAGAAAAGGACTTTTAAAACTATAATTCAGCAAGAAAAATAAAATTACTTTTATTATGTAGGATATTTTGGACAATAAATAACTTTTCAATAAAATTTTTAGGGCTGGGAGTGTTTCAGTGATAGAGCATTTGAAGGCATGAGTTAAATCTATCCCCCACAAAAAATATTTTTTAAATAAAGCCTTTAAAACCATATGAGTAAGCTTTATCTATATGACTGCAATGTTAAAATAAATTTAAAATTAAAAAATAATAAAATATTTTTATGAAATCTAAGTATGAGTTACTTCATGAGTTATTGTAAAATATTTTAGATTTGATACAAATATTAACAGTGCTTCTCTGAGTTTTTGTCTGTTTTTATTGTTATACTGGCAAGGAAAACAATAAAAATAATCCATCAAACTGCATATTTAGCTATTGTTTATCTCTTGATGAAAACAACTATGTAGATTTCATGTTTGTTTAATTTCAGTTAATGTTTATGGATAATTTGGTATGTAATTTTAATTCTGAGAATATTGTGAAAGACTGGGGAAAATATTATAGGAACTGAAAGTACCATGGTCACTGTGTGTGTTTTAATACATGATAAAATTTATGAAATTCATTTTTAGTAGATGACTTTCACCATTTCTAAAAAGTAAAAATCCCTATTAAAAAGACACTTTGCTAACTTTCCTCATAATACAAAGCAGCCTAAAATTTTTTTTAAAAAAAAGGTTAAGGAGGTTTCTACTTTACTTGTTTGGATAAATTAACTCTTTTCACTGAAATAAAGATGCTTGAAGCAGCCTTAAGGATAACTGATAGTGGGCACTCAAGCATCTAAAAGAACAAGGAGTCTACTTTCCTTTGTTCTTGCCTAATTTCTCTTAAGAGATTTCTGCCCCAAAGTGGGGGAAAATGACTCCTTACTTATAATTCTCCTAGTAATGTTCCCTGTATTGAACTGTCCTCTTTCAGGTTTTTTAAAAAACATTTCTTACCAGTGCAGTAGGGTATACCTGTAAAGTCTGAGCTGAGGCAAGAGCATGATGAGTTCAAGGCCAGCCTGGAAAATATAGTGAAACCTCTAGAACAAAAAAATTTACAAAAGGAAACATGTTTCCTTGAACTTCTGTAGCCTGAAGTATCTTTTTTTTCATAGAAGGAAAGAAAAAAAGGTAGATATGGTAGGCCAGTATTATTATATTAGATGATGTATATGATGTTTAATCATTTTTTCTTTATGCAAATTGCTTAAAGAGTATGATTATACCTCCTTTCCAATCTAAATTTGGTTTTATAAAAATTATTTTAATGCACATTTTTATGTTATTGATGGACCTTTATTTTATTCATTTATTTATATGTGGTACTAAGAATCAAATCCAGTGCCTCACACATGCTAGGCAAGTGCTATACCACTGAGCCACAACCCCAGCCCCTAAATTTGTTTTATGTATCTCTATAATAGAAAAATACCATAAATGATGGCATTATCAATCACTTGGTTTAAATAAATATAAGATTCTAGGACTGGTGATATAGCTCAGTAATAGATTGCTTGCCTAGTATGTACAAGGAAAACTATTCCTTCATACATCTGACTTGGAAAATTCATTTACTAAAAAACAGGTTGTCTGGAAGGGGATGTAGCTCAATGGTAGAGTACTTACCTAGCAACCACCAGGGTCCAGGATTGGTTCCCAGCACCACCAAAAAAAGAGAGAGAGAGAAAAAAAACTTCAATCATCTTAAGTTAGAAATCTGAATAAAAATTGAAAATGCCCTTTGCTTCAGTCATTCAGATGTTTAAAATATTAAACCTGACATAATTGACCTACTAAAAAAGTAAACCTAGGGCTGGGGTTGCAGCTTAGTGGTAGAGCACCTGCCTCGCTCACATGAGGCATGAGTTTGATCCTCAGCACCACGTAAAAATAAACAAATAAAATAAAGGTATTATATCCATCTAGAAAAAAATTTTAAACAAAAGTAAGTAAACCTAATATCAAAAAACAAATGAATTCTAGGCAAGGGTAGTGGCGCACACTTGTAATTCCAGCAATTCGGGAGGCTGAGAAAGGAGGATCCCAAATTCAAAGCCAGCCTCAGCAACTTAGGGAGGCCCTAAGCAATTTAGTGAGACTCTGTCTCAAAATAAAAAATTTAAAGGACTAGGGATATAGCACAGTGGTTAAGCATCCCAGGGTTCAATACCCAATACCCGCCCCCCAGAAAATAATCTCTTTGGAAAGAAACATTTAAATTACAAAATTTTGTTGTGGAATTGAGCTGATGTTTAACTCTGAAAGCATATGTATGTGAATTTAAGAGTTTGTGATGGCTGGTAATATCTTCTTTTTTTTTAATATTTTTTAGTTGTAGGTAGACACAATATCTTTATTGATTTATTTTTATGTGGTGCTGAGGATCGAACCCAGTGCCTCACGCATGCGAGGCAAGCGCTCTATCACTGAGCCACAATCCCAGCCCCTGGTAATATCTTCTTAAATACAGTTTATTTAATTTTTCTTTCCATCCTCAGCAAGTAGGGAAAGGTTTTTTCCTTAATTTCTGTAATGACTATTGTGGTAACTTGGTAGGACTATTCTACATAGTATTATCTATCAAAGTATTTTTTTTAATGGGAATACATTAAACTGTGTGGATTAAATAAGTGTATTTTCAACTAGTTTGCATTCTTGCTTTAAACCTTGTACCAAATTATGTGAAATAGCCTTTCTAGTGTCTGTATTGTCACCTTTTTATATCATTGATTAAAGACAGAGGTTCTATGAATTGAAGACTA